>ML252924.1:73571-92513 GCA_005239495.1 Nicotiana undulata | reverse complement strand
AGCGTCCACAGCTTCTCCATTTCCCTTCCTTATTTAGTTTTAGCATTTGATTCAGAGACATATATCATAGTTTTAGCAGAGTTAGATTTATTTATTCTTAGATGCTCATGACGATTGACTCCAGTTCTTGGGAGGTTGGTTAGACTATTATTGGGACGTTAAGACTTAATTCTATTATTTGATGCTATGGTTGACTGCTTATTGTTATATTGTGAACTGTTATAATTGAATAAATGCGTAGTAAAGTGATGGTCGGCTAGCCTAGTTCCACGATAGGCGCCATCACGGCCTGTTAGGATTTGGGGTCCTGACAGCGACAAGGTTCAAATAAATGGCTAATTCAAACAAAGGGGTAAGGCTTGTAATGTGGTTGCCAAAGAAACAGGATTATAAACTCAAAGGGGTAACTACGTTACATAATATTTAGGCGGGTAAACTATATATATTTGGATCAACAAAGAAACACACTTCCCGGACTGAACAATACTACTATTTCGCTTTGCAAACACACAAGGCATGTTCTAGATATCAACTGCGATGCACAGAATACACACAAACCTCACACACACATGGCACATAACTCACTCAGGATTGGTTTTATCACAACACTCTAGTCAAAGCAGTTACGCAAATTTAAGAATATACGATTTAAGGTACGTATACTAGAGTCAAAACCTGAGTCTAAGCGTCACAACCAGAGCACTCACTATTCTCAAGGCATAACAAAGTCAAGAGATATCACTTCAATCCAATTTATAGCACAATGGTTCCTACTCCTAAAAAAATTAAAACTAACTACACCCGGTTCAACCAAAGCCCTTGGAAAAGAACGGCGGCACAAAGAAAAACTAAAGGGGGAAATTACTACACTACCTACAAAGAAAATCTTTTTTTTTTCTTTAGATTTAATTCCCTCAAGAAAACTGTCTAGGAGATCCATCGTCGGGAAGAGTCCATTTTTTCTAAAAAAAATTCAAAAGCTAAGACGACACTACATAGTTTCATCATTTTTTTAGAAGGATAAGACGACACTAACCAAAAAAACAAAAAAGAAACAAGACTAATATTTACAAGTTACCACCCCACCCTTAATTTATGCAATGTCCTCAGCGCATACACAAACTGACAAAAAAATGAGTAGGGTGTATGAAAACTCCCTGATCAAGCCTCGTCATCTCCATCATCCTCGAAGGCTTCCCACTCTTCATCTTTTGCTTCCTCCCCATCATCATCCTCATCATCATCATCATCATCCTCTAACTTCTCCGGCTCGGCCTCGGACTACTCTGGTGTATTGACATACTCATCCTCTAGGAGTCTGTAGCCATCACAAAGCCCAACCAACTGTTGAGCATGAGCATTGAACATGAAATGCTTCTCCAATATGGCCCTCTCCTCTGTAGTGGCCGTCCGTCCCCCAATCCGAAGCTGCAAGTACATCATCCCATATAAATGGGCCATAAAGTTTTCATTGCGTGCATTGCGCTCGGCCCCTGTCAGTGAAGTCGTGGCATTCTCCTGCTTAACCCGGACGCTTGTGATGTCCATTAGTCGTAGGGACGAAGCAATGATGTGATTGAAAGCTTTCTCTTCCTCCACCTCTTCTTGTCTCAAGTACTGAGTCAACATGTGTTGCAAAGGGCATTCGATCAATTCTCTTGCTAGTTCTCACTAGGGTCATCTGGTAGAGGATCAAGTGGCCCGCATTCACCCTTTGGCCACGTCATTAAGAAATATAACATGCAAGTTCTTTCACAACTAATAAAAGTGTCATGATTGCATCGTATGAGCCGTGTATTAATCAATTTCAACCGCATTTGCGCTTCTGCCTTCATTTTTGTCTTAGGGAATTTCCTATAGCGATTGGTTTTCTTGTCCCGAACCCAAGCCGCCACAGAATTGATACCACAAAGAGTGTGTCTCATCTCTCGATATGTAGGAAGGGTGATGAAGTTATCAAGGGTTCCTAGGGAACATCTGGCGCACCTAAGAAAGTGCATATTTCCGAGGCTGAAAAATCGATCAACCTTCCCCGTATAGGCACAAGCTGCTCAGGTTCCTTTGGATCAAAATCGGAAAAAAACTCCCGAACCAGATTGACATTGATATCCCCGGTATTTTTAAACACATAACTCAACCCCAAATCATTAATACCTCTCCCGATTGCTTGGTACTTGGCTTGTAGGCGATGCTCATGAATAGCAGATTCTGAATGTATATGTCTCGGCCGACAACGTTTGTACCAGTCCTTAACATGTGGTGGTATGCTCTTGATTCCAAATTCTCGATGTCCCTGAGGTTGTGGGCGAGTGGCTTCTATAGCTGCAACTGCTTGCAGTCCTTCAACCTAACTTGAAGTGGCTTCCCCCCACCCCCTTTCTCTTTTTCGGTGGAGGTGCGGAGGGAGCCTTAGCCTTGGACGAAGCAGTGGCTTTTCCCTTGACTTTGTCGGTGTCCTTCCTTGGAGGCATGTTCTTACCTACACAAGTGAGCATTAGTAATGCATTGCAACATATCAAAACATGGTCTTGCGACCCCACACTTAATAGTTCATCACATGATGTTCAACAATTGTCAAGGCTACTCATACTTCACCTTGTTATTTTAGCATGAGAATCAAGAAATGACAAAAGGATGTTTTCTACAATTTTGAAGCATCGGTCTACCGACGAACCACCCCACACTTAAAATTTAAAGTGGTGCACGGTGACATAGCACTAGTATTACAATCCCGGAGACTCTGGCTCCAATGGGGACAATGAATGCCTTTGAGGCATTTTGACAAACACTTAGCATGCACTAGTGACATGGAAGTGCTTGTAGGAATGAGGGATTGCCTCACCCCCCAAAAGCGGATTGGAAATTCCATGCTACCACTTTTTCACACAACAACAAACCAATTCCCATGGGGTTTATGGGTTTGGGACACACAAACACATTGTTACTATAAAGAACAACCCCAAAGATTTTATCTGATTTCATGCATTTACCCAATTCAAAATTTGGAAAAGAATGGAGGTAGTAACCATACCTTAGATGTTTAGGAGGAGGTATTTCCCTTGAATCGATGTTGCAAGTGGGGGAAGGAGTAGAGGAATACTTGATTTCAATGGGTTTGTGTGGGAGGGAGGTTGGCAGTGTGTTCATGAGGCTTGAGTGTTTGATATTTCTTTGAGGCAGTGTGGTTGAGGCGTTTAGTTTATGTTTAAGGGAAGGGGTTAAAAGAAACAAAACAAAAATTTAAATGACAAACTTACCTGGCGACGCGAGCTTCTGACGAGATACAAACCTTGCAAGGCGAGCTCTAATGTGAGCTATAGGGAGTGTGGCGCGAGGGTTTCGCGAGATACACCTCGCTATACCCCTCGCCAGGTGACCGTTAACGCGAGAAACTAACCTGGCAATGCGAGCCTTGCCGCCTGGCAAAGCGCGCTGTGAACTTGGCGACGCGAGCCTTGCAGCCCGGCCAAGCGCGTTGTGAACCTCTCGCCGCGAGGTCTGTGCCCGGTCCACTGGTACTGCCTACAAACAAGTTAGTGCCTATAAACAAAAAGAAAAATTCTAGTTACGCTAAAAAAAATAAAGTACGAATTGGGTTGCCTTCCAACGAGCGCCTTAGTTAATATCACGACATGACGAATACAACATTACAATGGGTTGCCTCCCAAAAAGCGCCTGATTTATTGTCGCGGCAGGACGCAGGCAATTGAACTTAAGGCTCATTCAACAATTTTGTCTTTTTGCAAATGTGTCACCGATACTACTTTCATCTCATCCATGCCCAAGTAATGTTTCAACCTTTGCCCATTGACTCTAAACTTGCGAGAGCCATCTTCTGATGCTATCTCTACAGCTCCGGTGGGATGAATATCTAGCACACAGAATGGTCCTAACCATCTTGACTTCAACTTGTCCGGAAACAACCTCAATATCGAATTAAATAATAATACCACATCTCCCGATTTAAAATTTCGCTCAAGAGTGTTTTTTCATACACCGGCTTCATTATTTCCTTATATAACCTTGTACTCCAAAAAGCATGGTAATGGAACTCGCCAAGTTCATGCAGCACTGTGACTCTACTAGTTCCAGCAGCCTCCAAGTCCAGATTTAATTATCGTAATACCCGGAAGCTCTATGCTCTAACTCCACCAGTAAGTGACATGCCTTTCCAAACACCAATTTATACGATGACATACCAATCGGAGTTTTGAATACAGTGTGGTAATCCCATAGCGCATCATCCAATTTTCTCGCACAATCAGTCTGAGTAGCACTTACAGTTTTTGTCAAAATACTCTTGATTTCTCTGTTTGACACCTCCACTTGTTTGTGGGTGATACAGAGTAGCAACCTTATGGAGAATGCCATATTTCTCCAACAACTTTGCAAAGGCTCGGTTGCAGAAGTGGGTGCCTCCATCACTGATGTTCACTCTTGGAGTACCAAATCGGGTGAGTATATTTTTTCTCAGGAAACCAATAACTACCTTCGCATGATTTGTTGGAAGTGACACGACTTCTACCCATTTCGAGACATAGTCCACCGGTACAAGTATGTATTAGTTATTATATGAACTAACAATTGGTTCCATAAAATCGATTCCCCATACATCGAATACCTCCACCTCTTGAATTGGGTTCATGGGCATTTTGTGTCTATGGGAGATAGTCCTCGTCCGTTGGCACTCATACACAGAAGTGGGCATCTTTAAAAAATGTCGGCCAATAAAAACCTGACTCCAACACTTTCGCAACTGTCCTTACCCCTCCAAAATTACCTCTATATGGTGAAGCATGACATGCCTGCAAAATAGAAGATTGGTCTATCTCGGTAATGCATCTCCGGATCATGTTATCAAGACAAATCCTAAACAAATATGGTTCATCCCAGAAATACATGCGATAATCACGAAAACCTTTTTCTTTTGCACATAAGACAAGTCATAGGGAACAATATCGCTTGCCAAATAATTTGCAATACCTGCATACCATGGCGTAGCCTCAAGGCTCGTGGCTAAAAGTTGTCCATCTCGGAAAGTCTCCATGATCTCTTCCACCTCAACCTTATTTTCCACTCCTTCAGTCCTGGACAAAGTGATCAGAAACTTGGTTTCTGTTCCCTTTTAGTCACGGATTTCCAAGTCGAACTCTTGTAGCATTAGCACCCATCGAATTAAGCGCGACTTTGACTCTTTTTTTCTCAATTAGGTACCTGAGGGCAGCATGGTCTGTATAATTAATTACCTTCGATCCTATCAGGTCTGACCTGAATTTATCAAATGCGAACACCACGACTAGTATCTCTTTCTCTAACACTGTGTAATTCAGTTGCGCGCTGCTCAAGGTTCTACTTGCATAGTATATCGGATGAATGTCTTTATATTTCTCTTCCCAAAAACTACACCCACAGCATAGTCTCTTGCATCACACATCAGCTCGAAAGGTAGCCCCCAGTCGGGAGCCACTATGATTGGTGCAGTCACCAATCTCTTCTTCAACTCCTCAAACGCTACCCTGCAGTCATCAGAAAACACAAAAGGGTGATTTTGTTTCAAGCATCTTACACAAGGGGTTAGCAATTTTGGAGAAATCTTTTATAAACCGTCTGTAGAAACCGGCGCGCCCAAGGAAACTTCTTATTGCCTTGACAGAAGTAGGTGGTGGTAACTTTTCTATCACATCAACCTTTGCAGGATCCACCTCAGTGACCTTACTTGACACTAGGTGCCCCAAGCCTATACCTTCCTGTACCATGAAATGGCAATTTTCCCAGCTTAGCACCATATTAATCTCCACACATCTTTTCAGCACTCTTTTTATATTCTTAAGGTAGTCATTGAACAAATCTCCCACCACTAAGAAATCATCCATGAAGACTTCCATTATGTCCTCTACCATATCTGTGAAGATGGCCATCATGCACCTTTAGAATGTGGCGGGCGCATTGCATATGCCAAACGACATTCTCCAGACAGCGTAGACGCTATATTGACAGGTGAATGACATTTTCTCTCTATCTTCCGGGGTAATAGAGATCTGTTTATATCCAGAGTATCCATCCAGAAAGCAGAAGTGGGGCCTCCCAGCCAATCTATCTAACATTTGATTAATGAATGACCGGGGGAAATGGTCTTTTCGGGTGGCCTTGTTCAATCTTCTGTAGTCCATACAAATTCTCCATCCCGCGACTGTTCTTGTTGAGATCAGCTCGTTGTTCTCATTTTGCACCACAATCATCCCATCTTGGAACACATTGAACTGGGCTAACCCGGTTGTTGTCGGAAATGGGGAAAATGATTCCCGCATCTAACCACTTGATCACCTCCTTTTTCACGACTTATTTCATGTTGGGGTTCAACCTTCTTTGATGTTCTCTAGAAGGTTTGTGCCCATCTTCCAGTAAAATCTTATGCATACAGAAGGTCGGGCTGATACCCTTAATGTCAGTAATGGTCCAACCAATTGCAGTTTTGCACTTTATTAACACCTGCAAAAGTTATGATGCATGCGCATCTAACAAACCATATGATATAAAACAAGTAAAATTCAGTTAGGTTCCAAGAAAGCATACCTGAGGTGAGGTGGTAGCGGTTTCAGTTCCAACTGTGATGGCTCTTCGAACGATGGCTTAGCTGGATGAGTATTTCATTCTTCTAAGTGCAAAGAATCAAATTCGAGCTCTCTTTTTCAGAACTTGTGGCCTTCAAGAGCCATCACCCACTCCACCAAGTCTTCTCCACTTACTTCTTCTAAGTTCATGAGACAGGCTGCTAGAGGGTCTTTAATGTTCAGAGCCTCATCTTCCTCCTCCAAAATCACATCCACAGCTTCTATTAGAGAGGACTTAGCAAATTCACTTGGTCGTCGCATAGACTTCTGCACATTGAACGTTATCTCTCCATCATTCAGTCTCATATTTAGCTCTCCAGTTTCACAATCAATTAGAGCTCTCCCAGTGGCCAGGAATGGTCTTCCAAAAATTATGGGAATCTCCTCTTCAACCCGGCAGTCTAGAATGACAAAATCTGCTGGAAACACAAACTTTCCAACCTGCACTAGTACATCATCAATGACACCTTATGCTTCTTCACTGTCCGATCGGCTAGCTGTAGTAACATGGATGTGGGTATTTCTCTTCCAATGCCTAACCTTTATAGATAGCCAAGGGAATCAAGTTAATGCTCTCCCCAAAAACACAAAATGCTTTAACAAAGCATAGCTGCCTATTGTGCATAGGATTGTGAAACTCCCTGGGTTTGACAACTTCTCAGCTTTGGGTCTCGTCACGACAACACTACAGGTTTGGATTAGTATAACAGTGGCCAAGTCTTGAAAGTCGAACTTGTGAGACATCAAATCCTTCATCATTTTGGCATACCAAGGCATCTCCCCCAAGGCGTCAATCAGTGGAATTTTCACTTGATTTGCTTCAACGTCTCCATGAATTTATTATACTGCTCATCCTTTTGATATTGCCAATCTCTGTGGGAAGGGTGTTGGAGGTCGCTTCCTTCCTATGATTTGAGTTTGATCCTTCTTGGGAACTGCTTCTACTATTGTTTATTCCACTACCTCAGTCTCATTCACAACCTATTTTTCTTTGCTTGTTCTCTCTTGTGCATGTTGTATCTTTACCTCAGTTAACCCTTTTGAATTATCTACCTCCACGAGCATACATACGGTTGGTTAATACATGGTGTGCATAAACCCCCGTTAGTCACATGTCACGACCCAATTTCGGAGTCGTGATGGCGCCTGTCGTGAAACCAGGCCAGACACCTATTGTAACTAATCCTGAACCGTTTATTAAGGAAATTACCATTTCTCAACTGCTTGAAGTCGAATATAATAAAGATCTGTATTTAAAAGAAACTTATGAAACCAAAAACCCAAAATCTACAACTTCCGGATCCGGTGTCACACAGTCATGAGCTGTTAATACATAATACAACCCGAAAAGAAATGACAAACATAGTCTGAAAGTAAATACGACAAGTAGAAGAGAAAGAGGTGACGAGATCACGGTCGCCAGCTGCTACCTCGTAAACTCTGATGAAACTGATGCGACTCACTGACCAAGGCTGGATCTCAATGTACCTGGATCTGCACACAAGGTGCAGGGTATAAGTGAGTACACCAACTCAATAAGTAACGAAAACAATATATGGGATGAGAGGTAGTGACAGACTAAACCTACGATAATTTGAACAACAACATATAGTTTGAACATGACAGTAATATAGTAGAAAGTAAGTGAAATGCACCGAGTTATGTCTGTAAACTTGCATAAGTTCGTGAAAAATCAGGAATGCTATGTATACAATATTCAAACTCTCTTAAGGAAGTCCACTCAGTACTCGAATTGGCCATCAGACCCAGGGAAAATCCATCCCAGAATATGGATAAACATAGTGACATAGTCACTCAGTACTGAGGAAAAGGCCAATCCAGCCCCACGGAGAAGATCCATCTTNGATTTTTGGTGGTCCTGGGGGGGAAAAAGGCCCGGGGGGGGGGGGGGGCTCCTATAAGCCCAAGCGCTATATCAAGCGAACGAAGGCATGCTCCAAGGATCGCTGCGGTGTGCAGCCCGATCTCATAACTGTCTCAAAATCTGGCTCTAGGCCCCACTCAGTCAATACTTTCCAATCTCACTCACCATGCTCTCAGATATATATCTATAATTCAGCCCAAACAATGATAATATGAAAATAACTAACAATTTCTGAAACTAAGGCATGAGAATGTAGGCTACAACAGGACTGAGTGCATAACAAGGAATAACCACAAATAGAGACAACAACAATTGACCATTCTGGTCTAAACACATTGGCGTGAAGCCTTAGCATTTACACTTATCATGATTTCTAATATGTTCAGGGAAGTCTACGTTCACAGTACCAATATCAGTATGAAACAACCCTTATACAGTGCCATGGGATGAGCCAGGCTACAAACATTCGGTGAACGCTCGCATGCTCGTTACTTGGCAAGTGCGTCACATTAATTAACATCAATTATCAGATAATTTGGGGTTTCGAACCCTCAGTACCAAGGTTGAAGACGTTACTTACCTCAAAACTGGCTAAAACACTACTCCGCAGTGCCCTTGCCTCGAAATTCGGCCTCCGAGTGCTCCAAATCTACCAAAAATCAGACGTATATCATTATAATATGCTAAAGAATGAATCCCATTAAAAATCTATCAAAAATACTCAAAATTCTGAAATTGATCAAACCCGGCCCTCCCCGGGCCCACGTCTCGGAACTCAATAAAATTTACACCACAAGAAACCTCGTCCTCCCACGAGTCCATACATACCAAGAACACAGAAATCGGAGTCTAAATGACCCCTCAAATCCCTATTTCAAAGCCTCTTAATCCCAAGCCCTAACTACCCATTTTTCACTGATTTTTCCCAAAAGTTCCGCCCTAAATCTGACCTTTAATCACATATAACCAAGTTTAGAGTCCAAAAACCTTACCTCTAGGAAGAACTATCGAATTCCCTCTTCAAAACCCCTTCAAAAGCTTCAAACCCGGATGAAATATTGAGAAAAATGGTTAAAATTCACTAAGGCTGGTTTTTATACTTACTGTCCAGGGATTTCTCACCTGCGACCAAATTCTCGCACCTGCGATCTCTTCTGGAACCACCCAAATCCGCACCTTCAATCCATCTTCCGCGCCTGCGACCTCGTAGGTGCGACAAATTCCTCGCACCTGCGGACCACTCCCCACTCAACCAAATCTCTCACCTGCGGAGCTCAGTCCGCTCCTGCGGAACCGCACTTGCGGCTCCCTTTCCGCAGGTGCGAAAACACCAGCAACAGCAACCTGCAGAATCACCAAAGTCACTCCAAGCTTCCCGTTAACCACCCGAAACCATCCTGAGCCCCTCGGGACCCCAACCAAACATACTAACGCATCATATATGATCATTCAAACTTAGCCGAGCCTTCGAAACACCAAAAACAACATCAAAACTCCAAAACTCATCGAATTCAAGCCTATGAACATTGAAGCTTCTAAATTCCACCAACGATGCCGAAACTACCCAAAAAAACTCCGATTGACCAAAAAATTTGCAGAGACATCCAAAATAACATTACGAACCTGTTCCAACTGTTGGAATTCCATTCCGACCCCGATAGCCTATTTTCCATTGCCGACCAGAAATCGCCAAAACTAACTTTCGTCAATTCAAGCCTAATTCTACACCGGACATCACAAAAACATTCTGAACACACTCCTAAGTCCCAAATCACCTAACGAAGCTATCCGAGCCATAAAATCCGCATGTCGTTTACCAATAAGTCAACTCCGGGTTGATTTTTCCAACTCTAAGGCTACTTTTAGAGACTAAGTGTCTCAATTCCCTCTATAACCACTCCGAACCAAAACTAGTCGACTCCAACATCTCATGAGCAGTCTAACCAATCTACAATAAGGTAGAAACAGAGAAAATAATGCACGTTCTATGTAACGACCTTCCGGGTCGTTACATCGCGTCAACTATGTGCACTTGCTTTTGGCCTGATTCATCAATCGTTTTGGTGAGGATACTCATTTGCGTCATCAGAGTGGTCATATTCTCGGCGATGGAGTTGTTTGGGTCCAAATATACTGAGTGAATGACAAGAGTGATTGTAGAGTCTCTTGTCATCCATCCTGAGTTTTGAGCCATTTTATCAAGTAAGATCTTGCATTCTCTTAATGATTTTCTCAAAAATGCTCCACTTGCTGAAGCATCAACATTGGCCTTCAAGTTGTCTGCCAATCCCATGTAGAACTTTTTCCCCAACATCTGGTCTAGAATGCCATAATGTGGATACTTAACCAGCATATCTTTGAACCTCTCAAATGTTTCTTGCAGTGTTTCAGTTCGTTTTTGCCTGTAGCTCAATATCTCATCAACTTGTTTGGTAGTCTTAATGGGTTCAAAAATTTCTTGACTAATTCCTCCCAAGAAGTGATAGAGTTTATGGGGAGTGAATTGAGCCAAGTCTGAGCCTCCCCCGTCACAGAGAACGATAACAACAATAGTCTTGTTACTTCCGGTGTCATATTTGGTTGCCTTTGCGTGACACATATCGATAGGAAATTTTTCAGATGTTGTTGAGGATCTTCAATGTAAGACCCCGAGAACAGTCCCTTGTTCTGCAATAAATGTAGCATGTTGTTTGTGATTTGAAATGATTCTGCTTGTATTTGAGGGATTGCAATTGCGGTTGCCAGATTTTCGGTGGTGGGTTGTGCCCAATCATACAACGCTGCTTCAGGCACAAGAGGTGCCACACCCCGATTGTTTGGGTCATTCTCATTATTTATGTTGTTTGGGTTTTCTATTACGTCATCCATGTCTAGTTCGATTCGTTATGTTCAGTTCTGTTATTGTTTGTCCTTCTTCGAACAATTCACTAGTTCTTGAGGAGTTTCTAAGCATGCACCTGTAATACCCAAGTCTACAAACGTTAGAATTTCAATGTATTTTGTTTGACTAAACTAAGAATTCTAACACTTGTTTTAGCTGCAATTAATAACACCGTTAATTCCCTGGCAACGGTGCCAAAATTTGATCACGTCCAACTATGCCTTATAAAAAGGATTAAGCAGTCGTTGCAAATATAATTCGGTTTACAAGTTCGGAGTCGAATCCCACATGGAATTAACCTACCAAGCACAACTACTAGACTCGCACAAATTGAAGTAATCAATCTTCAGAAATATTAAATAATGAATTGGATGTTTACTAACTAAAGATCAAGTAATGAAAATGCAGTAATTAATAACTAACGACGAATAGGTTGTAGACACGATTTGGAGTGGTCTAAGGTTATGATTTCCCCTATTGTCGAAATCATCTCCGCTACATTTCCTATAAATTTGCTTAAGTTTTTCTCTACTGATCGTGAGAACTTTGATTGTCATAATTCTCTTTCAAGTAACTACCACAATTACTAGACATATTCTTCCGAACTACATTAGCTGGCACTACGCCACGGCTCACTCGGATCGCACCAAGGTTTCGTTATTCATAATCCCACATGTAAACTCTGTGTATTGATCCCTCATATATGTTAGGAGTGATGTTGTTCAACAACTACCTAAATATGTATTTTCTTCCAAGAAATACACACTAAATAGGCACAGTCAATTGAGAGCTCTTCAATCAACCACAAAATAAACGTAGTTGAAAAAATAGAGAAAAAACTATGGCAAATCTATATTAAACGTAATAGGAAAATCATCCTCCAATAGGTTCCATAAAAACCCTAGATTAGAAGTTTAGCTACTCATATTCATAGTAACAATGATGAAAAATGAAGATAATGAATTGATACCCACAAGACCAGTCACTAGGTGGTGAATGTGCATTGATAATAGAAGCCAGAATGGTGCAACAAGGAAGGACCACTTCTGTCACGACCCAAAACTTAGCCTGGCGTGATGGCGCCTAACGTGGTACTAGGCAAGCCAACACTCCAAAATAATTTCATATTTTTAAATGAAAAATAAAAATAACACATGTTTAAATTATCAAATATCTCAAAATGGGTATAAAGTCAAAAACCAATACTGAAATTCCCTACATCGGGGTGTCACTGAGTACATGAGCGCCTAAACATCACAAATCTAGGAGTAGTGTCTATAATAGGCTGAAACTAAATACATAAAGCAAAAATATAGGGAAGGAGAGACAAGCTCTGCGAAACGGCGACAACTACCTTGAAATCTCCAAACGATCAACTGTACAAAGGAATCAATACCCACAGTGTTCGGAAACACCTGGATCTACACACGAAGTACAGGGTGTAGCGTGAGTACAACTAACTCGGTAAGTAACAAGACTAAATGAAGAACTGAAAGTAGTGACGAGCATCACAGTTATAGATCAATTATAGTAATTTCAACATAAGATGGTAGGCATGCTTTCAAGCTTGATAATTTATGTCACAACAGTTAATCCATGTCAAGTTCAAGTGAAACCAAATATAATATTTCTCAAAAATTACAAGATGGTGAAATATGACAGCTGAAGTGCAACAGAAAAGTCAAATGCATCCTCTCAGAGAAACAGTCACCCAGTCTTCTCATTCACTCTAACCTACCAATCACTCATTCCTCTCACTCAACACTCGACACTCGCACTCAGTAGGTGCCTACACTCACTGGGGTGTGTACAGACTCCGAACGGGATCCTTCAGCCCAAGATCTATAACAAGCTAATCACGGCATAAATCAATGAAACATGTTGCGACGTACATCCCGATCCCATAAATATCCTCACAAACAAGCCCTCAGCCTCACTCAGTTATCAGCCTCTCCAGTCTCTCGGGATCTCAGAAATCTTTATAATCATCCCAAACATCAATGATATAATGTATCAATAATGAACAATAGAGACTGAGATGTAATATGCAAGTAAAACGGTGACTGAGTACAATCAGCAATTTAGCATATAATTCAACATATACACGACCTATGTGGGTCCCTACAGTGTCAAGACATGGTCTAAACATGATTTCTAACATGATTTGCAGTTCAATTTCTCTAATACGTGGAGAATGTACGGATAACAACAGATTTTCAACTACACAGTTCCATAGAATTGACCAAGTCCCAATTCTTACGGTGCATGACCACACGCCCGTCACCTAGCATCTGTGTCACCTAGCACGTGCATCACCTCAAAACCAAACACATGATACATAATACGGGATTTCATACCCTCATAACCAAATTTAGAACTACTACTTACCCCAATCCGAGAAACTCTCTACTCCGACGTACCCTTGCCTCGCGAAACGGACTCTAAATACCTCGAATCTATCTGTAAGCAATTCGATATAATACACACAGGCTAAAGGAATCAATTCCATAAGATTAATACTAAGTTATTAAAACAAAAGTAAAAAATTGACTCAAAAGTCAGCCCCGAGCCCACATCTCGAAATCCATTAAAAGTCACAAAACCCGAAAGCCCATTCAACCATGAGTCCAACCATACCAAACTTACCAAGATACGACACCAAATGGCCACCCAAATCCTCAAATTCAACTCTCCAAATCTCTAGCCTAAGACTCCCAATTTCCACCTTAAATACACACAATCTAGGTGGAAAATTCAATGGGGGGATACGATTATTGATTTAAAATGAGCATAAGGGACTTACCTCAAGAAACCCCTCGGAAATCCTCTCAAGAATCACCCAAACTCGAGCTTGAAATGATTAAAATGAAGCAAAATCGTGAACCCTCATTTTAAATAATCTGCCCAGCATTCTCGCTTCTACGACCACTTATCCGCTTTTGCGGTGTCGCATGTGCGCTGATTCCCTCGCACCTGCGACCACTGCACACTCCCCACCAAAAATCGCATCTTCGCAACACAGTACGTACCTGCAAGCTCGCACCTACGATAAAAGCTCTGCAGGTGCAGTTACATTAGCAGAGTCCGAGCTTCAGCAGTCTTTCAAACTCAAACCTTGATTCGAAAACCATCTGAAATCAACTCTAGGCCCCTTGAACCTCAACCAAACATACCAACAAGTCCTAAAACACGATATGAACTTAGTTGATCCCTCAAATCACCTTAAACAACATCAAAAACACGAATCGCACCCCAATTCAAGCCTATTGAAACTAAGGAATTCCAACTTCTACAAACTACGTCGAAACCTATCAAATCACATCTGATTGACCCTATATTTTGCACCCTAGTCACATTTGACATGACAGACCTACTCCAACTTCCACAATCGGAATCCGAATCCGATATTAAAAAGTCCATTCCCGATCAAACTTTCCGAAAATCCAATTTTCGTCATTTCAAGCCTAATTCAACTACGGACCTCCAACGAAGCTAACAGAACTATCAAAATTCTATTCTTGAGTCGTTTAAACATAATTCAACTTGCTATCAACCTTTTCAACTTAAACTTTCAACCTTGAGACTAAGTGTCTCAATTCATTTTGAAATCTCTTCGAACCCGAACCGACTAACCTGGCAAATCACATAACAGCTATAAAGCACAAAATGAGCAGTAAATGGGGGAATGGGGCTATAACTCTTAAAACAACCAGACGGGTCATTACAACTTCTCGTTCCCATTTATTGATCAAATGCTAGAGAAAGTGGTTGGACATGGATGCTACTGCTTCTTGGATTTGTACTCAGGCTACAATTAGATACTCATTATCCCAGAAGATGTTGAGAAGAACACATTCACTTGTCCCTCAGGTATTTTTACTCAAAGTAGGTTGTCGTTTGGGTTGTGTAATGCACCTTCCACTTTTCAGATATGCATGATGTCTATATTCTCTGACTTAATCGGGAAGTGTCTAGAGGTATTCATGGATGATTTCACCATCTTTGGTGATGACTTTGAGGACTGTTTGATGAATTTGGAGCTCATGCTTGAACATTGTGAAGCCTCACACTTTGTTCTTAACCGGAAGAAGTGTCACTTCATGGTGGAAATCCCACAAAGGTCATGGAAGCCGGTTTCTATTGGCCTACTTTGTACAAAGACGCAGAGGCGTATGTAGATGCATGTGACAAGTGTCAAAGGGTAGGTAACATTAGCAAGAGGAATGAGATGCCACTAAACTCTGTTCTAGTATGTGAAATGTTTGACGTTTGGGGCACTGACTTCATGGGTCCGTTCCCATCGTCTTATTCATATGAGTATATCCTAGTAGCCATTAACTACATCTCTAAATGGGTCAAAGCAATCCCTACTAGGACCAATGATGCTCAGGTGGTGTGTGTGTTGCTACGGAAGAACATCTTTACCCACTTTGGGACACCACAAGTGATTATCAGTGAAAATGGGTCACAATTTGTGAACAAGTAATTTGTTGCACTACTGTCCAAGTATGGGGTCACACACAAAACAGGAACCCTGTACCATGCCCAAACTAGTGGTCAAGTTGAAGTGACTAAATGTGAACTTAAATGAATTCTTGAAAAGAGGGTTAGTGCTTCTCGTAAGGATTGGTCTATAAAGTTGGATGAAGCTCTATGGGCGTATACAACTGTGTTCAAAACAAACATAAGAACTTCATCATTCAAATTAGTGCATGGAACATTGTTTCATCTACCTATTGAGATAGAACATAAAGCTTATTGGGCAATTAAGATGCATAATCTTGATCTTAGTCTTGCAGGTAAACACAGGTTGGCGCAGATGAACGAATTGGAGGAGTTTAGACTGGACGCATATGAAATTGCATGAACCTTTAAGGAAAAAAAAAGAGGTGGAATGATTGTCTGATTAAGCCAAAGGAGTTTCATGAAGGGGACAGAGTCTTACAATACAATAGTAGACTTAGGTTATTCCCCGAAAAATTCAAATCAAGATGTAGTGAAACACGTCTAACCATATGGCGCCATTGAAATACAGGATGAAGAAGGGAATGAAAGTTTTAAGGTGAATGGGCAAAGGTTGAAATAGTACCTTGTTGGAGTATTTGACAAGCAATCCTCTAGCATCGTTATCAAATGAGCCTAAGTGACAGAGTCAAGCTGACGACTATAACTCAAAACTACTTCTAACTCTCTTTATTGCTTTTGTAGACTAGTTAGATAGTGGTAGTTTAGGATTATTAGAGTTTAGGAGTTTTGATAATTGTTTGAATAGGTATGAGCATGAACTGAACACAAAAGAGAGTCGGGGTGCGACCCATAGGATATAAGGTGGGGGAAAAATCGGGACTCTGAGAAAAGTGGCCTACTGATCCGCATGAGGCACTGCGTGGGGCGCAGCGCTAGGCCAAACAGGCAAAAACCTGTCAGAGATGACTCTCTAGAAAACCACACTACCACGCCACATGGGGCATAGCGCCCTGTAACGCTGTTGTGTAAACAAAAACTCTCGATATTTAACTGGACAGACTACTACCCCCCACCCGTTTTGTTTCCCACTTTCCACCATAACTCTCATTCTCTCTCAAACATGTCCTCTCTAACTCACCCTAAATCCCCAATTCTTCTTCTTCTTCTTCTTCTTCAAAGTTCTTAACCTCCATATTTCCCACTTCCATCACTCATCAATGTAAGTTTCTTTTCTCATCTCTTCCTTTTTAGTAGTAATTTAAGGTAGCTTAGTTCATATCTCTAATCCTAGGTAGTTTTTCACTTTTTTTTGGTTAATATTCATCTGTTGGCCAAAATTCTTGCATAAACTTGTGGTTTTTTCATTGTTATTATGTGTGGGTGGTTTTTAGTATGTTTTGATGATGTTGGAATTAATTTGTGTTGAAGCTTGGTGGGTGCCCATGTGGACAAAAATTGGTGAAGTTTTATGTAACATTTGTGCACTTTGTGCTATTTTGAAGATGTGGTGATGTTGTGGTTGCGGTGAGTAGTGTTTTGGATGTGGTTATATGGTGATTCTAACCCACTTTGAATTGAAATAAGAAGGTGAACGGTATGCCCACAATGTGTTTGTTGAAATGCCATAGAGACATAAAATTGTGTAGTGTTGCTAGTTTTGAAGGGAAGTGCTTTGTGGGATGTGATGCTAGATTATAAGTATGGGGTGGGAGGTCATGTTCGTATATTGTGGAACTTTAACTGGTTAGACCCGAGCGCTAATTGATTGACCACCCCATGCTAATGTGTTGCTAGGTGCTAAATGGAGTGTCTGATTCATGTTATGTGCTTACGTAGTGTTGTATTGCATCTTAATTTTGTTAGTAGTGAATTAGACTAACTTCTTTTTCTTCTTTTATTAATTACTAGTTTAGCTTCTTAATTTTGTCTTTTACACTAGTGTAGTCCGTGGTTATGTTGTTGTAATATTATATTAATGGTAGGGTGGGTTGTTGATTACTCGTAGCGTGTTTTCAATGGGGTAGTCTGAGTCCTCGATATACATTGTACTTATGAACATGCCAATAACATAAGTGTGGGATGGTTACCCCATTTGGTCTTGTATTTGTTTTAAGTGTTGTGGATAATGTTCTTCGTCTTATGTAGGTACAATGTCTCGTCTTCCTAGAAAACGTTCTAACATAGGTACCTCAGAGGTTGCCTCAAGTATCCATCGAGAAGGTAGGCGGGCACCTCCCCCCCCCCCGCCCCAGTGGAGGAGGAAGGTGAGCACATTGATCCTGATGCGGATGTAATACCAGGATGCAAGTATGGAATTGGGGTTGTGCCAGCTCATGCTAGGATATGGTATCGGATCTTTGTTCCAACGGTGAGTCCCAACCTAGAATTAGGCATTGATGATGGTAAGCTAGCCAGGAAATACTCGGGGTAACAACATCAGATACATGGGTTTTGAAAGCTTGTTCCGTCCCAGTGAGTCGATGAACGTGAACATGGTTAAAGAATTTTATCCTAACTGGCAACTTGAGGCCGTTTAGATGCAGTGTATGAAGTGAAGATGCGATGAAAGATGATTCCATTTTCTTCCCGGGTAATAAATCAGATCATAGGATTCACGAAGCATTCAAATAACTTGTTCTTGAGGTTGTTGCTTCGACCCCCTATCCTGATAGTAGATGCCACCTGTGTGGCACGGGGTCTCTTTCCACATGGACGCGAGATGCTAATGAGTTTTACAAGGACATGAAGAAGTGTCATTTCCAGCATCCCTCCAGAGTCGTTCTCTGTTTGACTAATGCTAAGATCATGGCTACCCAGAACGCAGTGATGTCTCCCGGCTAAAGGTGTGTCTCATTTATGCTATTTTGACTCGGATGAAGTTTGATCTGGGTAAGATTATGCTTGAGCACATGTATCGTGTACGACCACTTGGGGACTGTCGCCTATATTTTCCGAGTTTGATCATGCGGCTTCTAAGGAACCACCATGTGGAGGAGGAGTTCCATTATGAATGGGAGATTTTGGTTTTGCGCCCTCTTAAGCCTTTGGATGTCACAGCTGTGACAGACTCCCCCTACTCCTCTCCCCCCCCCCCCCCC
>ML252924.1:2048-73559 GCA_005239495.1 Nicotiana undulata | reverse complement strand
CCTTAAGCCTTTGGGTTGTCCCGGTGGGGCCGGCCCCCCCCTCCCCCCTCCCCCCCCCCCCCCACTGTTGTTGTTATTTTTGTCGATTAGAGATTGTTCGCGTTAAGGAGGCATTGCAGCTGCTATTTTCTTATATGCACCTTCGCGCTACTCGGGGGGAGTTTGAATTGGCAGAGCTGCAGGAGGACCATCCACTTTCCACGGTCACGCAGTAGTGGTTGGGCTTAGCTGGTGGAGTACAGATGCAACCACATGAGGACGCCAACTCTGTTCCCTCTGATGATGAGAAGTACCTACGCATTTTTAGGGTGTTGATGAGGAGTAGGCCACGGGCCTCAGGGAGTTACCTTTTCACTCTTGTTTTAAAATTTTGCATTGGGGACAATGCAATTTCTTAAGGGTGGGGTGCTCCTATTTGATTGTATTTGTACTTGTTTTCTAGTTGCCAGTTGGTTTTGTTTGATTTGTTTCTTGCTTTCTTAGACAATATAGTCTATAATCAGAACTCTGAATTATATTGGCCTGTAATAGTTGGTAATTAACTGTTTAGTTTTGACTCTTCCCGGCGATGGATTTCGTCGACTGGCTTCTTGAGGGATTTGAAGTTGAACGAGAAAAATACAAAAAAAAATCAAAAAAAAATGAAAATCCAAAACTATGTCTTTTGTTTTATTTTATCCTATTTTATTTTACTTTCTTAGGTAGTGTAGTAATTCTCCCTTGGTTTTTCTTTGTGCCGCAGTTCTTTTCCAAGGGCTTTACTTGAACTGGGTGTAGTTAGTTTTTTGTTTTATAGGAATAAATAATCTTGATTCATAGTGCTAATTTGAAGAAATTTCCCTTGACTGCATATGCCTTGAGAGCAGTGAGGGTCTTAGTCGTGATGCTGAGGCTCAATTCTTTACTCTTAGATAAGTTCCTTAAATTGCTTGATCGTAACTTTGCTTAACTGCTTTGACTAGAGAGTCGGGAAAGATCCGATCCTAAGTGATTTATGTGACATAGTGTGAATGAGGTTTTTGTTGATATTCTGTGCATTTCAGTGATGTCTAAAACTCCCGTGTGTTTGAAAAGCGAAATAGTAGTCTTGTTCAGTCTAGGAAATGATATACGCATTTCTTTATTGAGCCAATTATATGTTTGTGACTTGCCTAAATGTTGTGCATATTAGTTAGCCCCTTTGAGCATGTAAACTTATTTCTTTGGATACCACACTACAAGCCCGACCCCTTTGTTTGAATTGACTATCTGTTTGAACCGTTGAACTATCTTGAGAACTTGAATTTGTGTCACGACCCAAATTCCCAACCTTAGGTATCGTGATGGTGCCTAACACCACACTTGCAAGGCAAGCCAATGCTAGAGCTCGTTTAACTATTTTCCTTAATTAACTATTTAAACAGGATAAAACAATTTTAAATTTAATAGTTAATCTAATGGCTTTAAATAAATAATTCACAATATAAAATAATAAACAATTAATTAAACCGAGCCACGAACTAATTATATAAATAAATCTATGACTACCCCAGGGTCTGGTGTCACAATTCACGAACTACTAAAGAATACTACAAATACTGGGCTGAAGGATATAGTGTAACTGTTCTGAATATAATAAAACATCGTTTATGAAAATAGGAGAAGACTCTCGGGATCTGTGAACGCCGACAGATATACCTCGTGTCTCCGAATAAATGAATAACCACTCTAAATATCTCTACTGCTGGCTGGTACCTGGATCTGCACAAAAGAGTGCAGAGTGTAATATCAGTACAACCGACCCCATGTACTGAGTAAGTACCGAGCCTAACCCCGACAAAGTAGTGACGAGGCTACGGCGAGGCATTAATAACATAACCTGTGACAATAATAAATAATAAAGCAAGAAAGAAATCTAAAACAAGTAATTAGTAACAACTGGAACAACAATGTAAAATAAATCAGTAACCTTTTTCAGGTCTCAGCTATAACCAAATCCTCGAATAAATTTCAAAATTTCCACACTTTACTTTAAAATAACCACATGCACCACATATGAGAAAATCGTAGAGTAAAACGAGAATTTCCAAATCTTTGTAATTTAACTCAATAAAACATAATTTTTCACCCTTATCACAATCAATCTGTCCACCCTTATCACAATCATTTATTCATCCTTATCACAATCAATTTCTCCACCCTTATCACAATCAATTTCGCCCCCTTATCACAATCAATTTGTATTTGTTTATCAGAAACTTTCACAATTCAGGCCAAGCCTTTCACAACCCTTTATCTCAACATTTATAAACAAAAAATTGTATTCCTCATAAACTCATCAATATTATCACAAAAACGAAACCAACCGGAGTATATATATATATATATATATATATATATATATATATATAACTGATCAACCTTTCTATATCACCAGTGGACCAAATAAACAACCAATACTCTTCCAAAATAACCACCACATTATTTAACAATAAAGTAATAAGGCCAAGTAGTCATAGAAACAATAATTAACATAAAACAATTAAGACATGAATCAATTAAATTGGAAACGAGGAAGGGATCATGCTTAACAAACCATTTGGTGGTGCATAGATACTCGTCACCTCACCTATACACCACACACATGAAATTCACATAGCAAATAAGTGGAGATTCCTATTTAAGGTTGTATTGTGGGCTGGGCCTAGCCCAGGCCCGCGAGCCCACGTGGACTTTTGGGCTAAACAGGCCGGCCCGTGGTGGTCCGGTCCTAGGAGCCCATATGAGCCGGGCCTTCATGAATGAACCGTGATCCTGGGACCGTTTAACCCGGGACCGGTTCAACCGGGCCCAACGGCTATTTTTCATAAAAAAAATAAATTTTTTTAAAAAAATTTGGTCAACGGTTAGAAGTTTAAAAACTAGTCGTTGGCCTGCCAATTTAGCCGTTTGGCTTTTTAAAAATTAGTCATTTGGCCCCTAAACTTTTTTAAAACCCCAAACTTTTTATAATTACACCTTTTCCCTATTCTCAACTATAAATACCCCCTCATTATTTCATTTTTACTCACAAAATCATCAATCTCAAACTCAAATTGAAGTCTTCAAGTCTTCACTCATCTCTCATTTCTCAAACTCAAATTCTCAATTCAAGTTAAATCATGCCCGGTGATTCTAGAGTTAGCCCATTTGTTCGGGAACACTATAATGTGGTAGAAGAAAATGAAGAATCTTCCATACTAAAGTGCAAGTACTGTGGTTGAGTCTACACTTGGCGTACAAAGTTGGAGGGCACAGGCCCTTTAAGGAGGCATACAATTAAAGTATTGTCTTGTGCGTTCTCCAGACATTCGTATTTAAGATTTTAAGTTTATTTCAAACAATTTGTGTTATTTTAAAATTATTAGACGTATTATGCTTAATGTTGTAGTTTGTTATATTAATTTGAAGTATTATTAATTTATTATGCAATGGTAAGTGCAAGTTTGAATATCTCTTTACTTTTTTTTGTGTTTAAATTTGAATTACAAGATTTACAAGAAATTGTCTTAGATAAAAAAAATTCAAAAATAAAATAGCCCGTAACACTTAGGCCTGAGCCCATAGTGGGCCGGTTCCACCCATTAGGACCGCCAAGCCCGGGACCGTTAGGCCCGGCACCGCTTGAGCCCGGCCCGTTTGGCCCATTTAGCCCAGGCCCGGCCCACATTACAGCCTTATTCCTATTCCCTCAAGTCAAGGTTAGACCAAATACTTACCTCAATTTCGTAGGCCACTCACTGCTCAATTACTGCTTTTCCTTTTGAATTCACCTCCAATACACTCGAATATAATCATAATTAACTTAATATCATTAATTAAGGCTAAAGGAACTAACTTTATTGAAAATTACAATTTTTCCTAAGTTTTCTCAAAAAAAGTGAAAATCCGACCCCGGCCCTGCTTGGTCTAAACTCGGGCTTCAGACCAATTTACATTTGCCCATTCACCCACGAACCCAAATATACAATTAGTTTCGAAATCCAACCTCAATTTGAGTTAAAGATTCGATTTTTACATAATTCCTAGTTCTACCCAAAACCTCAATTTTTACCATGCAAATTCCAAGTTTTTGATTTAAAAGTGATGAAAAACAATAAGGAATTGAAAGAGTAAAGTTTGGAATTGATTACCTATGACTTGGGGCTGATGTTTGGTGAAGAAATTCGCTCCTAGGGCTGTAAAGTTTGAAAATTTGGAGAAGAAAGGGTTCTGCCCATTTTAAAATTGTGTTATATAGGGCTGGGCAGTCGACCTTCGCACCTGCGCCCTCGCAGGTGCGGAAAAAGTATCACACCTGCGAAAATGACTAAGGCAACTGGGGGTCGCACCTACGGTACCGCACCTGCGGAGATAGGGTCTGCATCTGTGAGATGACCGCACTTGCGTGCCCTGGAAGCGCGCCTGCGATCTCGCACCTGCGGACCTGAGCTCGCAAGTGCGGGCACACCAGAACTGGTGCACCAGCAGTGGTCTTCTAACCTTTAACACTCCGAAACCTACTCGAAACCAACCCAAGCCCTCGGGGCTCTAAACAAATTATGCACGCAAGTCTAAAAACATTATACGGACTTGCTCATGCGATCAAATCATGAAAATAACATGTAAAACCATGAATTACACCTCAAAACTCGTCATTTTCCTCAAGAACACTTATAGTTCATAACTTTTCAACCGGATGTCCGAATCACGTCAAACGAACTCCGTTTTTTTGCCAAATTTCACATGAAAGGCCTAAATATCGTAACAAACCTGTATCGAGCTCCAGAACCAATATGCGGGCCCGATACCAACGGTTTCACACATTAATCTTTTTTTTTTATTTCATAAATATTTCAGCAAAATAATTTCTTTCAAAAATTGATTTCTAAGGTTTGGGACCTCGGAATTCATTTTCGGGCATACGCCCGAGTCCCATATGTTATTGCGGACCTCCCGGGATCGTCGGAACACATATCCGGGTCCGTTTACTAAAAATATTGACTAAAGTCAACTATAATCAAATTTAAATTTTAGAAATTACTATTTCTCATATTTACACATTAAAGCTTTCCGGTTTCACGCCGGGACTGCGCATGCAAATCGAGGTATTTAAAAGTAACCTTTTTATGGCTATTAAGCATGGAATGGAGTCTAAATTCATAAAATGACCCCTTGGATCATCACAATTTGTTGTGAGCTTGTAATAGCTAGGTGAAGGTATGGTTGAGTTTTTGGGTGGAACTATAGAAAAGGAGAAAGGTGCACTGTTGGAAAAAATTATGAAATACACTTGTAGGGAATTGAAAAGAAGAAGAAGAAGAAGAGAGAACCATAAGCTAGAAAAGGAAAAAAATGTTGGTGTTTGTATATATCATAAAGAAAATTATCCTTGTTAGTGGTAAATCTTGTTGTGTCTGGGCCTAAAGAAATTGAGAGCTCTGTGTTAATATGATGTGAAGGTTGGGATTTGGTTCAACATAAGTGTGGGGTTTAATTTGTGAAATTGTAGGCATTAAAGTGCTCAGGGAGGTGTAGCCACTATATCCATATGTATCATACCCGTCTCGTAGCCTACATTACAACCAAAATAAAGTCCTACTTGCTCCTTGACAGAATGAGCATAATTAGTAGAGTATTGCACTACGGGCAATTTTATGGCACTTTCTCTGTGGCGCAGGAATTTTATTTCTGAGAGCCAGTGCTGTCTAACTTAAGTTCCTATTTGTTCTTGAATTTTATTGTGTGTGAAACTACTCTCTATTGTATTTGTGAGTGCGCATGACTTGTGAAGGTCAGATAAAGTATTTGACCTCTGTGTTAGAGTAAGTGAACATGTTGTGAAAAATGTGTGGTTCTTTTGAGTCGAGTCTTGAGGTTAGGATGTTATGGTATTGTACTTAAGGATGTTTTTTAATGAAAAGGCCGTCCCGGGGTGAAGTGCAGTTTGATTGCTCGAGGACATGTGGGGTGTTGATGGTAGGCTATAAACCCGTGTTTTAGCTGTAGTATTGCACTATAATTACTGCATTTTATGTGTGTTTGAGCTTAAATGATAGTGAGTTATATTTATTACGTGTTTTATGTCTCGTAGGAAATGATTCTAAGTTATTTAGGTAATTTGGAGCGAAATCGAATAAGTTAGATATTTAAAGTCTGAGTAGAGGCCCAAGAAATCAAGTCGGGATCACATTCGGGGGTCGAGGACCAAGTCCGGATATCAAAAAGTGAACAAACGAATTTACTATAAGAAAAAACCACAACCGCACCGCATGGGCCGCCGCGAGGCGCAGTGCGGCAGTGCCAAAGTGGTCTGACAAGCAAAGTGAAAACTCTCTGTATTTCCTCACTAGCGCGCCGCATGGGGCGGCGCGACTGTGCAAAATCGTCAGAGTGATTTTCAAGTTCGGCAAGGAAAAGGTAGTTTCGCCCGTGCTTGTTTCTACATGGTATAAATACACCAAAAATACGATTTTGAAGGGATTTTTGACCTACAAGAGATTGGAGAACCAACCAAGGCAAGAAGACTCGAGAATTCATCAATATTACAACCTGCAACAGGTGCAATACGGGAGTTTGTATCGAATCATTAGAACTGATATTTTCTTTGTTCTTAAACTTATTTGAGATGTATTACTCCATTGCTATGGAGTAACTCCCGTTTAAACTTATTCGTGAAAAATTACCCTTTAGGTCATAACCATCATTTGAATGTTGCAATTGTTTACCTTGCTTCAATCGGATTAATTACTGAATTATCGTTTAATCAAAGGAGGAATATTAACTTCAAGTGCAATCTGATTATCTTTCACCTATTTAATCAAATACCCATATCCCTCTCTTTGATATTTCTTTGTTGCTAATCTGTTGTCTTTTGTAATCTATTGTTATTTGCTTAATTTTTAGTAGTTAATCGTAGGAACAGTCAACAAATCAAGTGTTAATTTTCTTTTATAGTAATCAACTGAGATTATTCTAACACTATTTAAATCCAATCCATGTGGAGACGATAATTTACCTACATTATCTTTGACGAGCAATAATATTGTGTTTTTTGCGCTCGTCAGTGACCCCAAAAGTACGTATATATAAAAATGACCCAATTAAAAGAAATTGATTCACTAAGGGTGTGTTTGGTATGAAGGAAAATATTTTTCCGATTTTCAGTTTTTCCATGCTTGATTGTCTTATATGTTCTCCAACCAAACACTAGAAAATATTTTTTCGGAAAAGCTTTTCACTCACCAACCAAACAAGGAAAAATAAGTTATAAAACCACTCATTTTACATGAAAATCATTTTCTTTCATATCAAACACGCCCTAATATCCTTATGGTTATCTATATGCAAGAATGAATATGAGATCAAAACAGGCTGAAGCTGAAGCTTCCCACCCAAACAGAATTCACAAGGGCACGTTACACATTAAGCTGATCGGTCAAATTTAATTTCAATATATATATATATATATATATTGCAGTCGTACCTTATTTGTGTCACCTTTTAACTGATATTAGAGACTGTCTTGTACTGAACAATAAATGTATTTATGTGTCTTTTAAATAAACTTTTGTCATATAACTGCGCTTAGCTAATATGTATTCTTACATCATTTGTAAAATTGTAACCAATGCTTCTTAGAGTTAGACCAATTTGAGTTTGGTACAAACGTTAGATGTAGTACTAAATAGAAATAAGATAAAAGGCACTAAAAATTCGATTTTTCTTAAAATTTTATTTTTGTAAAGAACAAATGAAAAATCATGGTTAAAGAAATAATTGTTTAAATCTTCAAATAGTACGTAGTAATAACAGTGTCAATAAGTGGAATTGAGAAAGTAACACTTTTAACTTTAAAGTTTGAACAATTTCAAATGTAGGCACCATTGGGTAACATGATTCAAAGATTTTGAGCTAGTTCGATTATAGATAGCTCGGAACATATATGATTAATTACAATTTTAATAGAAGAAAATGACCATACATAAATCTGTATGAACCGATATACTATATGTTATATTTTATCGGTCACTTAAAAAGAAAATTGTAAATTGTAAATTTTTAGAATATTAATTTGTAAGAATAAATAAAACAAGTTACATAATGACGAATAAAAAGTTTTCTTGGCCAAAATAAAATGTGAAACTAATTTCAGACGAATTGTGACCTGTTTCTATTGATCATGCAAACCAATTAGCATTGTACTTCAGTAGGAGAATGCACGAGTTTCAAATATGACATAGTCTAATTAATACTATTTATTACATAAATTTAAATGTAATTACTTCATGAGTTTAAGCTAAATGAATATTTTATAAGGTTTGGTTAATTAACCTACAATAACAAATACTTTTTTTCAAAAAAAAATATTACAGTAACAAATAGCTATTCCTATTAAGTATGATGAAATTGAAAAATATTGATGGTTAATTTAGCAGACGGTCACACATAAAACAAACAAAGAAGAAAATATTATACAATAATTTAAGGAGGTTCAGAAGAAGAAACACTACATCAAATCCCAATTACAACCTCCATTAAATTCCCAAGTGTTTCCCAAAACAACTTTGTCAATGGATCTCATAATGGAAAGAGAGAGAAATGATGCATCGGGATAAACTAGATAATGTTAACTTCATCACAGTCAGTTGAAATGGATAAGAGAATAAGCAAACAAGGAAGAAGGAGAGAGTGCCGAACAATTTTTTCTTATTATCAACTGAATAGAATGCTTAATCAATAAGTTGTACAAGGAATAAAACGCTTAAACAATAAGTTATACACGTATATTATATACTAACTCTAGCCGCTATATTTAAGTTAAGGGACAGCTGTCAACCAACTAATCCCAACCGTCAACTAAGGCACAATAGTTGTATGTTACTAACTCCTCTACAACCCCCCCCCCCCCCCCCCCCCCCCCCCCCCCCCCCCCTCCCCCAAAGCTAGGAGAAATGAAGATGTTCTTTATTCCTAGCTTGGACACCAAGTAAGAATGATGCGCCTTTGTGAGACCTTTAGTAAGCACATCGGCTTGTTGCTCAGCAGAGCAAAGGTAAAGAGTAGCTACCAAACCTTGCTGCACCTTCTCCCGAATAACGTGACAATCAATGTCGATATGTTTAGTACGCTCATGGAAACATGATTAGCAGCTATTTGAATGGTAGGCTTGCTATCACAAAATAGACACACAGGGATTTGAAGATCGGCAAACAATTGCTTGAACAAGCCAAAATGATCCAAACAACCTCAACCATAGTAGAAGCTAGACTGCAGAACTTCGAGAAATAGTTGTCTGTTTCTTGGACTTGCAGGAAAATAGGGAGTCGCCAAGCTTCACATGTAACAAGTGACAGACCTCCTTGTGTTGGGACTAGAGGCCCAATCAACATCACAATATTCCGTAAACTTATTAGAACCATCTACAGATAGGAAAATACCAAGACCATGCTCTTGTTTGACATATCCCACAACTCTGCTAGTTGCCTCCATGTGAGACACCTTACAAGCCTACATGTATTGACTCAGACATTGCACAACAAAAGCAATGTCTGGTCGAGTAATGGTCAAGTAGATAAGCTTGCCGATTTAACCTATGATAACTGGAAGGATCAGGCTGAAGGCAATTAGTTGATTGACCAAGGTGTTGATCATATTCAGCAGAAGTAAGCTTGGGATTTAATTCTATGAGTACACCAAGAGGCTTTGAATCAGCTAGCCCCATATCTAAAATAAGCTCTAAAGCATATTTCCTTTGATGCATCACAATACCAGTCTTTTTCTAGAAAACTCAGTACCTAAGAAGTATCTGAGTTCTCCTAGATCTTTAATCTTGAAATGTTGCTGCAAAGCATCCTTGGTCTCTTGAATTAGTTGAGCATCATCTACATTTATAAGGAGATCATCAGCATAGATTAAAACAATAACCATCTTGCCAGCAACCCTCTTAGTGAGCAAGGAATAATCCAAATAACTTTGAGAAAACCCTGAAGAAATCAATGCAGTAGTCAACTTAATGTTCCATTTTTTAGAAGTCTGTGTAAGTCCATAGAGTGACCTAAGAAACCTACAAACAGAGTTTTTCCCTTAGGGAGAAAACCCTTGAGGGAGCTCCATATAAACTTCTTCATGTACGTCACCATATAAGAAAGCATTAAATTATCCATCTGATCTATGATCCATCCCTTAGAGGCAGCCAAGGAAATTATGGATCTCATAGTAACCATAATTTTGGTTGTATCCCTTTGCCACCTTGAACCTCTCAATTTCATCAGAGGCTTGATACTTGATTTTATACACTCGTTTACACTTGCTGGCCTTCTTACCTTTAGGAAGAGGCACCACTTCCCAAGTTTTATTGGCCTCCAATGCTTGTACTTCAGCTTGCATGGCATCTCTCCATCTACTATCTTTAGCAACTTCATGGTAATTTTTGGATTCTACCCCAATGGAAGATTTGGCTATATAGCTTTGATAAGAGGTAGACTGGACAGTGTGGTACATTAGAGAGGCAATAAGGTACAAACAAGTATTAGCAGTAGTGTGACTATTATCTAGTTAGACGAAATCCTTGAGCCAAATAGGGGGTCTACTAGTTCTTTCCGATCTTCTTAAATCAGGAACTAGTATGTCTTCGTAGGCTGGTGCAATAGCTTCCCGGTTAGCATTAAAGATGGTGGTGATTCATCTGCTGTTGAGATTGCATCCGACATCACCTCTCGAGACTGTGGAGGTTCTTCTACTACTATAACTATAGCCGACGGCACTTCTTGAACATCTTGATTTTTTGAACTGGAAGTAAATTAAGAGGTTGGCCATCAGATAAATGCTTCTGAACAGGACAATGCATCTGCTTAATAGCCGACACCATTTGAAAAGGAAACATTTCTTCATAAAACACAACATCCCTACTTACAAATATAGTTTTGCTCTCCAAATTTAAAAACTTGTACCCCTTTTGAGTAGCCACATAATCCATCATAATTATCTTAATGGCCCTTATAGCAAATCTGCCTCTTCTAGTCAAGCTAGTAGCATAACACAAACAACCAATAAACCTCATATGTGAAAGATTAGGTGGCTTCCTGAATAAGGCCTTATATGGTGAAATATTTTCCAAAATTATGGAAGGTATCATGTTAATCACATAAGCAATAGCTTCGATACAAATACCCCAAAACCTGATCGGTAAATGACTCTGAAACCTGATAGCCCTGGCTGATTCCAAAATATGCATATGCCTCATCTCCACTGCTCCATTTTGGTGTGGAGTATATGGACAAGAACTTTGATGTAGTATATCAAATCAGTTGAACAACTCAGTGAAATGGCTATTAAAAAACTCTGTCCCATTATCCGATCGGAATGACTTAACAACTTTGCCAAATTGAGTGGAAACTATGACGATAAAATCCTTAAGCACAATAACAACATCAGAATTTAGATTCAACAAGAAAACCAAAGTATATCTGGAAAAATTATCTACTATTGTAAGAAAATATCACAGTCCATTATAAGTGGGGAGCTTGTAAAGACCCCAAACATCCATGTGCAACAATTTAAAAGAGTCTGTTGTTCGAATACTATTAATAGGAAATGGTTCTCTAGTTTGTCTAGCTAGTGGGCAAATAGCACAATGGTGTGATATAAAGCTAGACTTATTCTCAAATATGGAAATCTTCCCAAGAACTAGCATAGGTACATGACCTAGTCTCTTATGCTATAGTTCTGCAGATACTTCAGTTGTTGCAGCCAAAGACTTGATAAGCTGTCGTTTCCTCTGTGACTTCAGCACGAACAAGTCATCCTCCTCTCTACCAATCCTCTTCACCTTCCCAGTGAAGAGATCCTAAAAGAGAGAGAAATGAGGGAATAATGTGATGTAGCAACTCAGTTCTTAGACAATTTTGATACTGACAAAAGATTGAATCTAAAGTCCAGTACATATAACACATGACTTATCAGATCACCTCCAGGCAACTCACAATTACCAACTTGTGTTATCTCAATTGAATCTCCATTTAGAAGTTGTACCTTCCCTGAATTTCCTACTAATCCATCATTATTCAACTATCCACTTAGAAACATCTACAGAGGAAGATAGTAGTCTACCTGCCATGTTAGTAGTAGCCTCACTAATAAAAGATTTACCCAACATGCTCAAAATTTGATTGTATTGATCTTGTGTGATGCCTGGAGCTACAGTAAGATTAAGTCCTTGCTGCACATTAAGACCTCTCAGCACATTGTTTCCTCCTTCTAATGGAGTGAGACATGTAGCCACTAAATTCGACTTCTTCTTTCCTTTGAAATCAGTTGGATACCCTATAATTTTGTAATAATTTTCTTTCAAGTGCCCTTTCAAGTGACAGTGCTCACAAAACATCAACTTAAAGTAGCTTGTCCTTGAGTGACCTTTTATATTGCAATGGCCACAATATAGGTTTTTTTTCTAATTCTGTCCTCCATTTCTAGCAACAAGCACTGATGTCGGATGTCACTCAAAACATAAGTGCTTCTTGCAAGTTGTTTTTGGCTATCATCTTGCATTAACATCGCACATACTTGGTTAATGTTTGGCACATGTTTCATCATTAAATTTGACTGCGAGTATGACCATATCTGTCATTCAATCCCATTACAAATTGATAAAGATGCAACCTCTCAAAATTTTCAAGAGAGTCCTAAACTTCGCACAGTCACAAGAAGAACGAGGTACCAACGAGTGTACTCCTCCCATTAATCTATTATTATGGAAAAATACTCTTATATAGATGAGAGACCATGAATTAATGTATCAATTTCCCTATGAAAGTAGTACGCTCGCAAATCATTTACTTTATCAAAGTGTTCCTCTAAATCCTTCCAACCGAGTGTTGCACTAGAACGAACTAGGATCCTAGCAAGTAGATTTCGATGCATGTTGCCCATTAGCCAGGAAAGCACAATAGCATTGCAACAATACCAATTCTTCGCGAGATCACTAGAATAATCAGCTCAAACAACAAAGCTATCAGTAAATCCTAATTTGTTGCGTCCTAGAAGAGCTACTAGCTCGACTCCAATCGTGTCATTTTCCATACCGACAAGCTCAATCACAACTGATAGTGAACCAGGTGTATCAGACGGATACAAGTATAATGGATAATGATGATCAATTATAGCAGAAGAATATCTCGTAGTCAAAGAACTAGTACCTTCAGAACTCCCCATAATCGAAGCTCAGAAAGCGAAACGCATGAAAAAATAGGAATTGCCGAAGAATCTCTCAAAAATTCTGTCAAGTAATCGACGAAAAAACCATAGATTCACACACCTGTGAATTGCCGATGAATATCTCAAAATTTTAGTAAAGTAATAGATGAAAGAACCCTAGATTCCCTCAGTTTCCACTCCTGTTATGATACCATATTAAATTTATCCCAATCAGTTGAAATTGATAAGAGAATGAACAAACAAGGAAGAAAGAGAGAGCGCCAAATTATTATCTCTTATTATCAATTGAATAGAATACTTAATCAATAATATGTACAAGAAATAGAATGCTTAATCAATAAATTGTACAAGTATATTATATACTAACTCTAACTGCTATATTTATGTTAAGGGACAACTGTCAACTAACTAAACCAGTTGTCAACTACGGCACTAAGACACAGTAGTGCATGTTACTAACTCCTCTACAGATATATTGCGAGGGAAACATGATATTTTCCTTGGACCCTTTTCACTCGAGAACCCAAACCAAAGGTTGCTTTCGGTTTGTTTCATAATGCGGCAGCTCACTACAAGTTATCAATGCTCAATGTTGTTTTAGATTGACCATTGACTTATCTTATAACAAATTCTGCCCGCGCTAGGATTGTGCAACCCTATGAATTTTCTCCACAGTCACGCATTGATCGCGTACCTCGAATACTTTCTATGAAGTTCGATCTTAAGCCTTTTTCTTCACTAGCCACACTCTCCGGTATCGAATCTAGTTGTCCTCAACCTCCACTACCAACATATCCTAGGTCGTATCACAAATTATTCAGGGTCATGTCGCAATTTGAATCAACCATAATTCAAGAGACAAAGTCAACAAATATCTAACCTGAAAACTAGATCAATAATCTACCAAAAACCTACCTTCATAGCTCGGCTCCAAATCTTGTAATTTTCCATACCGACAAGCTCAATCACAATTGATAGTGAACCGGGTGCATCGGAACGGATACATGTATAATGGATACTGATGATCAATTATAGGAGAAGAATAACCCTTAGTCAAAGAACTAGTACCTTCAGGACTCCACATAATCAAAGCTTAGAAAGTGAAACACAAGAAAAATAGGAATTGCAGAAGAATCTCTCGAAATTTCAGTCAAGTAATCGACGAAAAAAACCCTAGATTCACTCAACTGTGAATTCTCGGTGAATCTCTCAAAATTTCAGTCAAGTAATAGATGAAAGAATCCTAGATTCTCTTAGTTCCCACTCCTACTATGATACCATGTTAAATTCATCCCAATCAGTTGAAATAGATAAGAGAGTGAGCAAACAAGGAAGAATGAGAGAGTGTCTAACAGTTTTCTCTTATTATCAACTGAATATAATGCTTAATCAATAAGTTGTACAAGGAATAAAACGCCTAATCAATAAGTTATACGAGTATATTATATACTAACTCTAGATGCTATATTTAAGTTAAGCGATAACTGTCAACTAACTAATCTCAGTTGTCAACTAAGGCACAATAGTGCATGTTACTAACTCTTCTACAGATATATTGCGAGGGAAACACGATATTTTCCTTGGAACCTTTTACTCGAGAACCAAAACCAAAGGTTGCTTTCGTGTTTTTTCATAATGCGGCAGTTCACTACAAGCTATCTGTGCTCGAAGCTATTTTAGATTGAACATTGACTTATCTGATAACAAATTCTGCCCGAGCTAGGATTGTGCAACCCTATGAATTTGCTCCATAGTCACACATTGATCACGTACTCGATCCTAAGCCTTTTTTATTCACTAGCCACTCCTCGGTCTCGAATCTAGCGGTCCTCAACCTCCGCTACCTACATATCCGTATACGGTTGAAATCGGGGCCACCCGATTTTACTATTTGATCGAGACTGGAACGTTGCATCAAAGGTCAGCTTCGGCCGAACCATGGAACTAAGGCATTGAGTTCGATATCGAAGTCTCATTCGAGATCGAGGTTGGTATCAATCGAAGACAAGGGAGACAGACTCCGAGTAATGTCATAAATTGTATAGTAACGGAAAAGCGAGATATTCGTGATTGATCGAGGATCGTGGCGTAAAATCTCAAAACGGATCAAATCAGAAGCGATTAATTAGCTAATTATATGATTTCCTTCTATAATTAGAGTTATACCATAAGTATAATTCCTCTACTATATAAAGAGAATTCTAATCATTTGTAAGCATGATCATTCACATAGATTAAAGCTATACAACTCTTTCTTTCTCGCGTGTGTTATTGTTCATCTGTTTATTCTATTTCTTATTGTTCTTGCACTTATTTGTTTGAGAGTAACTCGACTAGAGGCTGAAGCTCTATTTGAACGCTGATTTGATTTATTTATAATTTAATTCTGTCCTTTACCTTCATATTTATCAATTAGTGTTGAGCGAAATCACATATCCTTAAAACCACAATATAAGTTTAATTGTTATACAAATTTTAGGGTAAACAATTTGGCGCCCACCGTGGGCCTAAGGATAATAGTGATTGTTCAATACTGATTCCGATAACGCACACTATTTTATGCTTGTTCTTGTAAGTATTTTTGTTTTTAGGATAAAACATGTCAAACTCGCAAATAGCGCCTACACATGGTGACAATGGCCTCGGATTTAATAGGGAAAACGATAATATAGCTACTCCAGGGGTCGAGGTGCCTCAGGCTGATCTCTTGGGAGAACGGATAGCCAATCCAGTCGACGTCAGTTCGCATTTTGCGGCAAATGAAACTTTGGGCGCAGATCCCAAAGGGAGCGTATGCAGAGAAGGTCGATGTGGTGGTCAAGGAACGTAAGGTGGATGAGATGGAGGATTCAGCCTCCAAGTGATATTCGAGATGCCACAGGATCAACAAGCCGCTATTGCACAGCTACAAAATCAGCATCGAACGTCGAGTGGGGTCGAACCGGAAGTCTCCCGCTGAACCGAGCCAGTGCTAGAAAGATCGAATGCTAGTGAATCGGGGACTAAACTCATAGTAATGAAGATACTCGAGGAGCTCACCAAACGAATTGAATTAGGAGAGAAGAAAATTGAGGTAAATGATAAGAAAATAGAAACGTACAACTCCCGGTTTGACCAGATACCGGGGGCACCACCAATTTGAAAAAGAATGGATTCAAAGAAGTTTGTATAGAAGCCATTTCCCCCAAGTGCGGCTCCGAAGCCCATTCCAAAGAAATTCCGTGTGTCGGAAATCATTAAGTACAATGGGACCACCGATCCCAACGAGCATGTCACCTCCTATACATACGCCATCGAAGGAAATTATTTGGATGATAATGGGATCGAATCTGTTCTACAGAAGGAATTTGAGAAACTCTATCAAAGGGAGCAATGATCTGGTACCATAATCCACCGCAAAATTCCATCGACTCATTAGCCATGCTAGCGGATTATTTTGTAAAGGAACATGCTGGGGCAATAAAGGTTGCGACAAGAAAATCAGACCTTTTCAAAGTGAAACAAAAGGATAACATAATGCTGAGGGAATTAGTGTCTCGGTTCCAAATGGAATGCATGGAGTTACCACCGGTCACAGACGATTGGGCTATTCAAGCCTTTACTCAGGGGTTGAACGAATAGAGTTCGATAGCATCACGTCAACTGAAGCAGAATCTGATTGAGTATCCGGTGGTAACCTGGGCCGATGTACATAATCGGTACCAGTCAAAGATCAGAGTCGATGATGACCAACTAGGAACTCCTTTCAATTCCGTATATTCGAATAGTTCCGTAGTTAGAAACCAAAGAGATATAGATAGGGAACCTCGGTCGAACAAAGACCGATATTAGTTGTACAATGCAGATCGCAGAAACGGCATCCCCAGACGCAATTCCATCCGAAATGATCGAAGGGGCGATCGAGGACAGAATTCTCGGGGACTCATGAGCAAAAGTGGTTTCGATAAGCATGTTGATCCTATAGAGGCACCATGATTATCGAAGTACAACTTCAATATCGACGCATCAGGTATTGTGTCGGCAATTGGGAGAATCAAAGATACTAGATGGCCCAGATCCTTACAAACTGATCCTTCTTAGAGAAACCCCAATCTAATAAGCAAGTATCACGACACGCATGGCCACAGAACCGAAGACTGCAGACAACTGAGGGAGGAGGTAGCCCGTCTATTCAACGAGGGACACCTTCGAGAGTTCTTAAGTGATCGAGCCAAAAACCATTTCAGAGAAAGGGACGCCAACAGGAAAAACGAACAGGAAGAACCACAACATGTGATCCATATGATCGTCGGCAGGGTCGATATTCCACAAGGGCCCGTGATCAAATTCACTAAAGTATCAATTACTAGGGAAAAACAGACTCGAGATTATGTGCCAGAAGGCACCTTATCATTCAACAATGAGGAAATAGAAGGAATCTCCCAACCCCACAATGACGCTCTGGTAATTTCTATTTTTATGAATAAAATTCAAGTTAAGCATGTTTTAATCGATCCAGGTAGTTCGGAAAATATTATCCGATCGAGGGTCATGGAGCAGCTTGGTCTGCAAGATCAAATCGTACCCGCAACTCGGGTCCTGAATAGTTTCAACATGGCCAGCGAAACAACTAAAGGAGAAATCATTTTACCAGTGAACGTAGGTGGGACTATTCAAGCAACCAAGTTTCATGTAATCGAGGGCGACATGAGGTACAATGCCTTACTCGGAAGGCCTTGGATCCACACAATGAGGGTAGTCCCTTCGACTCTCTACCAAATGCTGAAATTCCCAATGTCGGATGGAGTGAAAACGGTATATAGGGAGCACCATGCTGCAAAAGAAATGTTTGAGGTCGATGAGGTGATACTAATATCGCCGCTTTTGTCAACAACGGGATCGGAGGTTAAAGGAAAACAGGAGGCCAAATAGCAACCACAACCACCAGCCTCGACTCAGTCGGAAAAGCAGGGAGCGAAAGAGGACGACAACTATTGGATCACTCGATCCTTCATTATCCCCGAATATTCCGACGCCACCAAATTGACAGTCGAAGATCTGGAACATGTTATATTGATCGAATACCTACTCAATCGAAAGGTATACCTGGGTACAGGGTTAACCCCCGAACTCAGGAAAAAATTTCATTAAATTTCTTATTGATAATCTGTATTGTTTTGCTTGGTCCCACTTAGATATGACAAGTATTCCACCCGAGATCACCACACATTGATTGAGCCTGGACCCGAAGTTCAGACCGATAAAACAAAAAAGAAGGCCCCAGTCCGAGGTAAAACACGTATTCGTCAAGGGAGAGGTAACTAAACTTCTCAAAATAGGATCCATTCAGGAGGTAAAATATCGCGAATGGTTAGCAAACGTAGTGGTAGTCCCTAAAAAGGGGAACAAACTTAGGATGTGAGTAGATTATAAAGATTTAAACAAAACATGTCCCAGAGACTCTTTTCCTCTACTGAATATCGATCGCATGATCGATGCCATTGCCGGCCACGATATCCTTAGATTTCTCGACGCATACTCCAGGTACAATCAAATTCAAATGAACCCGGAGGATCAGGAAAAGACTTCGTTCATCACTAAATATGGCACATACTGTTATAACGTAATGCCATTTGGACTAAAACATTTCGGTGCTACCTTCCAACGACTAATAAAAAAATTGTTTAAAGAATAGGTAATTCAATGGAGGTATATATTGATGATATGTTAGTTAAGTCCACGCGCAGAGGACCATTTAACGCATTTGCAGGAAACCTTCAACATATTGAGAAAATACAACATGAAGCTCAACCCCGAGTAATGTGCTTCGGGGTCAATTCGGGAAAGTTCCATGACTTTATGGTGTCAAATTGAGGGATCGAGATCAACCTCGATAAAATCAAGGCAATCAAGGACATCACAGTCGGGGACAACGTTAAGGTCGTGCAAAGATTGACAGGGCGGATAGCCGCCTTGGGCTGTTTTATCTCGATATATTCGGATCGAAGTCATAGGTTATTCTTATTGCTCAAATAGATGAACAATTTCACTTGGACCCCGGAATGCCAACAGGCGTTGGAAGAGTTAAAACGGTATCTCTCGAGCCCACCATTGCTTCAAACCCCGAAAATGGACGAGCAACTCTATTTATATCTGGAAATCTCGGAAGCCATGGTAAGTGGGGTCTTAGTTCGAGAAGATCAAGGTACACAATTTCCAATTTACCATGTTAGTCAAACTTTAGGTGAGGCCAAGACCCGGTACCCACACTTAGAAAAATTAGCGCTTGCTTTATTAAGCGCCTCTAGAAACTAAAACCTTATTTTCGATGTCACCCAATTTGTGTGGTGACCACTTATCCTCTTCGTAATGTTTTGCATAAGCCCGAACTCTCGGGCCAATTGGCCAGGTGGGTCGTCAAACTCAGTAGGTATGATATCGAGTATTAACCCCAAACGTCCATCAAGTCTCAAATCTTAGAAGACTTCGTGGCTGACTTCACTCCAGTCCTCGTACCCGAGGTCGAAAAGGAACTTTTGTTAAAATTGGGTACATCATTGGGGGTGTGGACCCTTTTCACAGACAACGCTTCAAATGTGAAAGAATCTGGGCTAGGCATCGTTTTGAAGTCGCCCATAGGTAATACAATTAACCACGAAGATGAGTACGAGGCCATGATTGAAGGTCTCGAACTGGATAAAATCTTGGGAGCGGAGGTCATCGAGGCCAAATTTGACTCCATACTTGTGGTAAACCAAGTCAACGGAACCTTCGATGTTTGAGAGGATCGTATGCAGAGGTACTTGGATAAATTACAGGTAACGTTACATCGATTTAAAGAATGGACCTTACAGCATGTACCTCAAGAACAAAACTATGAGGCCGATGCCCTTGCAAATCTGGGGTCATCGGTCGAAGACGACGAAATCAGCTTGGGGACTGTCGTACAACTTTCGAAGTTAGTGATCGAAGAAGGCCATGCCAAAATAAAGTACACAAACCTAGCTTGGGATTGGAGAAATAAATACATCGAGTATTTGAAAAGCGAGAAACTCTCGTCGGACCCTAAGGAGTCAAGGACCATACGAACGAAGGTGGCACGATTCACTTTGGCCGATGATAGAACTTTATATAGAAGGATGTTCGATGGACCGTTGGCAGTAAAGTATGTTTGGGACCGGGAGACACCAACTATGTCCTACGAGAAATTCACGAGGGTACTTGTGGAAATCATTCCGGTGCCGAGTCACTGGTTAATAAATTCAATTATTGGGATAATATGGAAAAATACACTAAGGAATTCGTTCGAAAATGCGACAAGTGCCAAAGACATGTGCCGATGATTCACCAGCCCGGAGAGCAACTTCTTTAAGTCTTATCCCCATGGCCGTTTATAAAATAGGGAATGGACATCGTCGACCCTCTGCCATCGGCCTCAGGTAAAGCAAAATTCATTCTATTTATGACTGACTATCTCTCCAAATGGGTTGAAGCACATGCCTTCGAGAAAGTCAGAGAAAAAGAAGTTATAGACTTCATCTATGTTGATTCGAGATACCTGCCAAAAGCGTATGCGACAATGGAAAACAATTCATCGGCAGCAAAATAACCAAATTTCTCGAAGATCGCAAAATAAAAAGGATCTTATCGACACCGTATACTCTTAGCGGGAACGGGCAGGCCAAATTGACAAACAAGACCATCATTCAGAATCTAAAGAAAATATTGAACGACGCCAAGGGAAAATGGAGAGAAATTTTACCTGACGTCCTTTGGCCGTATCGAACAACTCCAATATCCAGTACGGGGCGACACTGTTCTCTTTAGTGTATGACGTCGAAGCTCTTATCCCGGTCGAAGTCAAGGAACCTAGCACCAGGTTTCAGTACACAACGGAAGAGTCAAATCACGAGGCTATGAATACGAGACTCGAGCTACTAGATGAAAAACGGGAAGCCGCCCTCGTGAATGGCTGCACAAAAGCAACGCATCGAAAGTTACTTTAATCGAAGGGCCAACCTTCACCACTTTAGAATCAGCGACTTAATTCTGAGAAAAGTCACCCTCAATACTCGAGACCCAAACGAAGAAAACCTTGACCTAAATTGGAAAGGACCGTATCAAGTCCTCAGCATCGTCGGAAAGCGATCCTACAAGCTTGGCACGATGAACGGTGAACAACTACCAAATAATTGGAACATATCACTCCTAAAACGATATTATTGTTGTGGTATGACCTTCTCCTTTTTCATTTACATTTTATACTAACTTATTTCAGGTGTTCGAGCGAAGGCATCGAAGTTCTCTCCAAGCATGAAGTACTTAAGTCTAAAAGCACGTGTTGCACTCTTTTCCCTTTGACTTGTTATTATCCCACCGGTAAGGTTTTTAACGAGGCAACCATTGTTCATGCTAACTTAGAGTATCCGAGGCTTCTTTACAATCAACCTCGAAAACTAGGGGGCATCACCCTCTGATGTTATGTTTTCAAGGAAAATACTCCATGTCAACAGGGTCTCGATAGAATATTTTTGTAAAGGACCAAACTGTCGAATAAACCGTGTCCATGAAGATTGCTCGAGCCCTAGTGGCAAAACATTTACGCATGTATAAACTATTGAAAGAAGTATTTTACCTTACCAGATGTCCCATGCCTTAATGAAATTTCTACTTTAAAATTTTCATACTTACTATTTATTGTGGTAACTGTCTCAAGGGCCGATTGAAACTAAACTTTGAACGATCAACCACATACTCGGGGTATGCCATCCAGAAATCGACATGTTCGAGTTATTAAACTTCGAGACCATAAGACCTTAAAAAGGAAACCCTTGATTTTATAGGCGAAGGCCACCCTACTCGGGGACTAACACTTTGAACAAGTTCAAAGTGTAATTGGGAAAATAAGCCCAAGAGGCTGATCCCAAGGCTACGGTCAAAGTAACGCGGTTCGGAGATGTCCGAATTCTGCAATAAAAATAGGCCTTCGAATTCTTTTATAAACCGGTTAAAAAGGCTACCCTCGGCAAAATAACCAAAGGACTTCAATAACGTCACCCTCGAAAAACCTTAAGGGGTATCGAATTGTTCGAGCCTTCGAACAACTAAGTACAAACTTGTGCTAAGGAACAAAAAAGCAAAGGGTTTCAATAACATTAGACCCAAAAAAAACCAACGAGTACAGACCTACTTCGTGCTAAGGCATTACAAATTCCTATATGTTTAATTTTTGAAAGCCGAAAAGGGAAAAAGCCATTCTTCTAAGGCCATATCGGCCCGATTCAAGAGCCTAAGGGCCATTATATTGAGTTTGAGAGTTCATTCTCGCTCAACTAAAACTAAGGGTTTTACTACTTCGAGTTTGAGCAAGTTCTCACTTGACTACAAAGACTATATTAGCCTGACTTTGGCCAAGTTGCCTAAGTTTCACAAACAAATTTTCACAATGCATGAAACGAATTGAAATTTTCACAAGTCAAAAAATTGAGACGAAATTCAAAAAGAATTTTTTTATATAAGAACGAAGGTACAAAGGACCACTCAGGGTCCTACACCACTATTGAGTAGCGAGGATGGTTGATGCAGTTTTACCCAACAAGGTCGGGATCGATTTTCACAGGGAGTTAATTTATTTGGAATTAGGTATTTATCTAAATCTAAATGTGTGTCTTTTTCCTAATTGAACTTCCAAACATGTTGGTGTGATTCTACTTCTACTTCTATTTCTATTGTATGCTAAGATTAAAGCTAAGTACAATATTTTTTGTGATAGTTTTCAAGTGTTTAAAAGGACTAGGGTAGTGACTTCCGCCTAGGTGAATATCTAACGGGTATCAAGAATCTAGAGCAAGTTTGATCAATTTGGGGTCGTAATATAGCTATCACACTCAAGTACTCACTCTATACCTCTCGGTAGTTGAGTGATTTTGCCCAATTTGGCTTTCTCAAGTCTAATGGGTGTTCATGCAATACAAGTGATATTAGCTCAAGTCGGGTATTACTATCTCTAGGTTTAACCCTTTAATTTGGGCTATCAATTTCTTGAGTTCACTCCAATTACTTGTTAGCCTAATTTTTCTAGACTTAGTCCCTCTTTCTCAAGAAGAGCCTAAGTCATAAAGGCATGAATCAGTGTTCTCAACCACTAATTCTACAATTCTAGCATGAACTAGGCTAAATATCACTAACCCAAAACAATCAAACCCTAAAATTCAAGACCCATTAAATACTCACGCTACGGTTGGGTCACAACCCTAGCTATGGGTCTAGTTACTCATAATGATAGTAGAAATCAAAGATAAAAAGAAGATATAATCCATAATTCTAAATTAAAAGATGAAAATCTAATGTTATAAGGTAAATCTTGTACAAAATATCCCAAATAGGAAAACCTAGATGTCTCACGTGCTTAGTAAAAACATAACATAACCTAAAATTGACAAAATGATCAATTTATACTAGGCTAAAATTTCCGGACAAAAATACCATTGCGGAGGTTTCGCGGCCGTAAAAGTTTGACCGCGGCCACACTCTTGCTTTCGCGAGCGCATAATTTTGATCGCGGCCCCCGTTTCTTCACATCTGGGTCTGGGTTGAACCTTGTTTCATGGACCGTGTAATTTCCACCGCGTCCGCGTGAGAGACTGAGGCCGCATAATTTTGACGCGGACCGCCCTTCTCATTTTTGCATCACTAGTGAAGTCTCTGAACCTTAGCAACCGCGGTCCGCAGAATTCCAATCGCGGTCATGGTGGTACTTTCGCGGCCGCCTCTTTCTGACGCGGTCCGCGTTCATATTTGTGCCAAAAAACCATCTCTCTGATTCTCCATTTCGCGGACCGCGTAATTATGTCCGCGTCCGCGTTGATACTTTTGCGGTCGTACTTTTCTGTCGCGGTCCGCGTTCCACACCTCTTGGCCCAGTCCTAGTTTTTGTTCAAGTTTTGACTCCTTTATGAGTTGATTATGGATCCTTTGGCTGATTTTGAACAATCCCTGCAAGCAAGCATATTAAGTTAGTTTCTGAATACCTTCACGCATTTTTGGCCCCAAAACATAAGTAAAAGATAGCAAATAATAGGTCAAAATACCTACTTATCAACTCCCTCAAACTTAAGATTTTGCTTGTCCTCAAGCAAATAAGGTAATTCCCACCTCCACAAGAACAAGAAAAGAATATTTCAGCTGGCCTAAGATGACTTCATCAAGTATCAATTGGAGCTAACAATTACCCTAAACACAAATGAATTATCAACAACATCATGTTATGACCTTTTGAGTTCCATAGTTATAATGTGACACTAGAGCATCAACAGTTGACTCAATTCATCAAGGAAACTCAATCTCTCACGTAGGTCATTGTGGATCCCAAACTCCTCCTCATCTACTCTCCATGAGCAAATATCACTTTTTAGAATGTAACACTCAAAACAAGGATGATGAAGAAGTGCGCTCATCACTCTCAAAAGAATGCCACAAGTCCGGCTCTAAGTACCATAAGCTTGCCCCTAATGTAAATCACCACTAATGTAAGCTCACTCAAATTGAAATCATATAGGGCTTTAGGGGGGATGTTATGAAGTCTTTTGGATCAAGGTAGGACATAACGAGCTATGAGGGTTTCATCTTTCCTAAAGCACTCCATTTTCTCATTTCGGCTCATACTTTCTCGACTTTTTGAGTCATTTTTCTTCTTCCTTAGGCGAAGTAGAGAGACATACTGTCACTCTTTATTACTCATGAAAATCATTTTTCTCCTTTTCTCATCATTCCTTGCTTTTCATCATTATGTTTTTTGAATCCCGTCAACCTTCTCTTTTTTTTTGTCATATTTCTTTTTGGATTTTCTTCCTTTTCTTTGCCTTTCCTTTTCATCACTTCCTTTTCTTCTTTGAACATTTTATCACTTACAAATTCCTCGTCTCTCTCCCAAACTTATGTTTTTGCCAATTGTTCATCATGAATGCTAAGGAAAGATTGGGTTCCAAGAGAGGGTCATTATAAAACAGATAAAGGCTTATAATGTGGCTATAGAATGAAAAAGGCTTAGGCTCAAAGAGGTTGACTAGGGATATCATATTGGTAGGCTACAGTGATTTCAAAGTTCAAATGGGACCAAGGAGAGCCTACAATCACTTCTCAAGTCGAGCTACACTTAGAATTTCGCCTAGACAAACATTCAGGGCAAGTTCTAGACTTATTGGCACGGGACTTGGACTTGCAATTCAATAGCTCACCTCTCAAACTACTGGATTGTTAAAGAGAACAGAGTCGAGGTCCCACAACAACCCTAGCTAAGATTGAAGATCTCAAATGGCTCAAAGAAACCACTCGATGATTGTTTTAGTCAACTCAAGAGTCTAAAGGTCTGTCAATCAACTTGTCTCTAACCATGAGGTCGAAGGTAAATGTGTTAGTACCAAGTAAAGCCTGCTTGAGACACTTTTATTCGTTGCTACTATATATCAAAGCAAAAAGAAAACGGACTCAATCCCTTAAGAAGGTTGCCACACCATCCATCGTTGGGAAAAGTCACCCGGTTCACACAACATCCACCTTTGGAAAGAAGCGTGGAATTAAGAAAACCAAAGGCTTATTGATCACGCCAAATGTAAAATAATCTAAATGTAAAAAGAATATAAAAACTCAAAAAGAAGCTGCTAAATGAAATAAGAAGTTAAGCTATTAAGGAAAAATACGAAAGAAGTTGTGAAGTAAACTACAGAAAGTAAAATGAATATGTACAATAATGGAGTAGAATGAATATATACAAAATGGGAATAAATATATACATCGAATGGTAAAGTTATATACATACCAAAAATGAAAAATGACGAAAGTGAAAATAACGATAAATAAAGAGAAAGGAAAATAGTATCATAGTTATTACATACCAATTTCATCAAATCATAACCAAATCAAAATTGACCACCACCACCCCCCCCCCCCCCCCCCACCCTTCCCCAAATAAAAGATAGCATTGTCCTCAATGCTAATATAAAAATAAGATCAGGGAAGGGTTAGAGAGTAAAGAAAACTCCTTATGTGGTATCTGTCTGCATGGGGTCAGGCACATGAGTGAGGTCCTCGGACTGGATAGGATCATCAGCTCCATCCAAGTCCTCTAACTGGATCTCCAAATCCTCTGACTGGGGAACCACAAATCCTCTAACTAGATCTCTGTCTGCCTCATGTTAAGCTGCCTGTGCTGCTGAGGCAGTCTCCTCCATAAGCAAGTCCAGTGGGATATCTCTAGCAGAATTGAACTTCTCTACCTCCTTCTTCAGCTTCTCCATTGACTCCTTTGAGGCATGACTCTTTCTCATATTCTTTACCAACTTGCCTAGTTCCTTGATCACCTTGCCATGAGCATCCAAAGTCTCCAGGAGCTTCTTTTGGTTGTCCAGGAGCTTCTTCTGGTTGTCCAGAAGCTTTTTCTGGTTGTCCAGAAGCTCCTTCAATGAATCCTCCACTGATGGAGGTCCATAAAGTTGTGTTGGGGATGACTGTGCTACTACTGCACTGGACAAGACAGACAACTTTGATGAGCTTCCTACATCCAGTTGTTATGTTGGATAACGTCTGAGTAACCCGCACTGCAGTCTGAGGGTAAGTAGAAGATGAGGGCACAGATAGTGGCACAATGACAGATGGCCCGGATAAAGGAGGAGGCATGGCAGCTGAAGATCCCTCGGTTGTGGAAGGCTTTGACCCGGTGGCCACTACCCCTGGCTCTTTAGACTGGCCATTGGAAGTATTGGTTTTACCCTTTGCTTTAGGGTTGTCCGGTCCTTGAAGGTTGTACCATGAGAAAGGCTTTTAAGGCCTCACCTTCGTATCAAAATTCCTTGGATCTACCCCTTGGTCCTCGAGATACATAGCTATGAAGTTGGGGTAGGGGTAGGACCTTTCTTCTTTTTCGGTTGCTTTCGAGATGTTTTGGGACATGAGGTTCCCCATATTGATTGTATACCTTGCCACGATGGAAGCTATTAGGATTTCCCGGGAGAGTGGGATGACACTATCATGCTGGCAAGAATCAAGCCGGTTGCATAAAAATGTGCGCCACCATTTGGCTTCAAAGCTGAGGGTGTTTCTAGCAATTGAGACTCCAGTTGTGAGCCAGACCAGTGTTGACCCTGGGATGGCTATTACTTCCGTTAGCCAAGTACGGGTTGCTTCATCTAGGGCCATCTTCTCCAAATACTGTACGGCCTCCACCTCCTCAAAACTAGCATATTTGTTCAAGGTGTCGCCATCAAACCATATCTTCAAGTTCTGTACCTTTGTCACAGTAGTGCCCTTTTTGATGTGGGCAACATTTGCATAGAACTCCTTGACAAGGTACTCATTAGCATCCGGAACCTTGCTGGTGAAGTACTTCTACCCTTTTCTCTCCTCAAACTATCTCTTGACATTTGGATTGTGAGGAAGGAGATCTCTTTCTATAAACTGCCGCTCAAGGGTGAGCGACCTTTAGGGACACAATTCCCGGAATTTGAGATATGCTTTCTCTCTCACGAATTCGTCTGCACACACCTCGGGCTTCCTTGATATGCAAGACCACCCATATTGGTATCACCTCCTCTCCAGTCATCCGGGACTTCGTCATCCTTATCTATGTTAATGGGAGCAGCTGTGGAGGCCGGAGTTGCAGCAGGTGGGGAAGAATGTTCCGATGCCTCACTACCTCCCTCTGAGCCATCAGACAACCCAGAAGAAGAGGTAGGTTGATTGACCAATCTGAAAGGTTTTGATTGAGTCTCCTGTTGTTGTTGTTGTGCAGATTCTCCCTCAAAAGTCTCCCAGGATAAGAGGTATTCACTTGTGTCCGAGGAGTCAGCCGGAGGTCTCACTAGGGTGGTCTTTTTGCTGATAATCCTTTGTGCTGCTAAGGGTAAGGCTTTCTTGCCTTTACCCGGCCCCGGGAGGATTCTGCCCTCCTTTTTTATTTGTCTGCTCCAGAACGAGATCTCACCATTTTCTACAACACACAGTGAAATATAATTAGAATTGGGGGTTCAATCATGCCTTAAAGCAGTACAGATGAAATGAACAACAGTGCTTCTCAAAACAGGGCACCACGGACCGCAAAAAAGCGGTCACGTCCGCGGAATGCCCATCGCGGACCACGAAAAAGTGAATGTGGTCGCGAAGAGGTCAGGTTCAGACTACTAACTCTCTAGTCTTAGACAAATGCGGACTGCGAAAAATTAGACGCGGCCGCGAATTACCAATCGCGGACCACAAAAAAATGAACGCGTCCGCGAAAGCAATTAACAGACTCTCTGAAGTTCAAAAGCGCAGACAGCGAAAACCTGAACGCGGCCACAAAGGACCAACTGCAGACCGCGTAAAAGTGATCGCAGCCACGAACACATATCAATACTCAGTAATTAAAAGCAGGGGTATCACAGACAGCGAAACACTGAACGCGGCCGCAAAACCCTATTGCGAACCGCGGAAAACTGATCGCGACCGCAAAATTCAAATGGAATTGGTACTGACGAGCATTTTAAACTAGGATTTTCACAAATTACCTAAGAGTTGTAGAAATTGATCGTGTAAAGTTACTAATCCTAGACCCCAATAAGCATACAAACACTAACCACATGTATTTGAACAACAAATAAGCATTAATTTGACATTATGGCATGTATCTAACCCTAACTAAAAAGAATAATTAAAACAAAGAGTAGAAGATAAGAAAAGGATAAAATCAAATCATTGTATTGAACATACCAGTTGTAAAAGTTAAGTAGGAAATGAACACTTGATGTGAATGAGATGGAATTGAGAGCAAGAAGAGATGAACAGTGCTTTTTGTGCGGTGAAACGTTAGGGTTCGAAAAGTATAAAATGTTTAAGGAACCTTTATTTATACTTACAAAATAGTGGAAGCCACCGCCTTACTAAGCATGGCCTAAGGCTGTCCAACGGGACGGGATGTCCCATCCCTTCCCGATCACGTCCCCCGTCTCGTCCCGTCCCGTCACGCGTCTCGTCCCGTCCCGCATCTCCTCCCGCCCCGCATCTCGTCCCGTCTTGTCCCATACCACTTAATTCTAAACGAGATGGGCCTATGTTAAATGGGACACGGGACGGCCATTTCGTCCTGTTTGTCCCGTCCCCTTTCGTCCTGTTTTGTCCCGTCCCGTCCCACCTATTTTTTATTTTTTTTGAATTCTAGCTGTTGGGCAACGACTTTAATTGCAAAAATAGCCGTTCCCATGGCCAAAAATGACTATTTTAGCCTCCACCCCCCCCCCCCCCCCCCCCCCAAACTTTTAATATACCCCTAAGTTTATTAAATTATACTTTGGCCCTATTTTCTACTATAAATAAACCCCATCCTTCTTCATTTTTGCCCACAAAAGTAAATTATTATCTCTAAAATCTCTTACATTCTATCTGTATTATTCTCTCAACTCACTATCAACTATCAAGTGATAAGTTTCAAATATTTGGGCAATTTTTTGGAGCAACTTTCAAGCTTCAAATGAATTCATCAATTATTTTGAGCAATATTTTGGGCAATTTCTTCAAGTTTCAATTTAATCACGGTGCACTCGTTCCATCTCCGGATTTTAATATATAATTTTTGCGTATCATTTTAGTGCTTAATTTTTGTGTTTACTTTACGTGTTCTATTTTTTCGTATTTCATTTGTGTGTTAACTTTTTTAGTTAATTTTGTATTTAAATTATGGAACCTCAAAATATATTTGGCTTTAAAAAACTAGTAAAAAAAGTAGTAAAGGTGAAAGGTTCTCTTCAGAAGAATTATATTTGTATGTTGGATTTGAAAGTTCTATTAATATAATAAAAGGCTTTAAGCGTTGAATTTTTTTTATGAATTGTCTTACACTCTTACTTAGTTACTTAATGGCTTGAAATTATATTAAATAAATTATAACTCTATTATAAATTTATAATTACTAGAATATTTCATTATAAGTATTTTGTTTTAAAATTTTATAATTCTTTACTTAGTTTTCTAATTTCGGTTTAAGTTTTAAGTTTATTAAATAAGTAAAAAAACAAGTCGTTGCAAACTTTAATAACTTAGTCATTATCAGAAAAATAGTCGTTGCCAAACTTAATGCTTAATTTTAAAAAAATTAAAAAAGGGCACTTTTCGTCCCGCGATATCGTCCCGTCCCATCCCGTTTGTTAGCGAGACGGGAAGGGACTTCCATTTCGTCCCGTTTGTCCCATCTCATTTCGTCCGGCCTAAATATCGTCTTGTCCCGTTAATTTCGTACCGTCCCGTTGGACAACCATACGTGGCAACGAAATTCGATCGCGGTCCACACTATGTTACCTTATGAAGAGTTGTTGTAAGCACACGGGCGCGGTCCATGGAATATTGTCTGCGGCCGTAAAATTCACTGCGGTCCGCCAAGATATAAACGCGACAATGAACTCTGAAGGATTTTTGGTAGTCCAACTTTAGAGAGTTGGCATTTTTCTCTTTCCAATTACGCGCCCGCAGACAAAAGTGTGCGAATGCGAAGTTCTCACGCGGTCCGCGAAAATATGGGCGCGATCCGCGAACTTCCAACAACCAAATTTTTCCGGTCAAAATCCTGCACTGCACAGCCAGTTCCTACATACACTTCACAACCAGTTAGTCCAAAACAATGCCTAATCTAAGAAGAAAATCAAAAGAAATGAAAACACATGGGTTGCCTCCCAAGAAGCGCCTGATTTAACGTCGCGGCACGACGCATGTTACCATCATCATTTGAAATGGATCAAGGCCACCACGTGGCTATCATCAATCTTGCCAAGGTAATGCTTCACTCGGTGCCCATTGACTCTAAAGATTTCACCATTTTTGTTTTTCAAATCGAGAGCACCAAAAGGAGTTACATGCACCACTTCAAAAGGGCCACTCCACTTTGACTTGAGCTTTCCCTGAAACATCCGTAACTGAGAGTTGAATAAAAGAACCAAGTCACCCTCCTTGAATTCTTTATTCCGGATATCTTTTTCATGTATGTACTTCATGTTGTACTTATACAAGGACGAACTGGAATAAGCATGGAACCAGAACTCATTAAGTTCATTTAGTTGCTCTACCCGGAGATTGGCAGCTACATCCCATTCAAGGTTCAACTTCTTCAGCTCCCACATGGCCTTGTGCTCTAATTTAACTGGAAGATGGCATGCTTTCTGAAATACCAAGCGGTACGGAGACATACCAATTGGAATCTTGTAAGTTGTACGATAGGCCCATAAAGCATCGTCAAGTTTCCTTGATCAATCAGTCCAGTTTGCATTGATAATGTTGGATAATATTCTCTTGATCTCGTCGTTGGAGACCTCAACTTGTCCACTAGCCTGTGAGTGATAAGGGGTTGACACCTTATGATTGACACCATACTTATAAAGTAAAGTGTCGAAGGCTTTGTTGCAAAAATGAGAACCCCCATCACTAATGATAGCCCTTGGGGTGACCAACCTTGTGAAGATATTTTTTTTAAGAAATCCACGACACTCCATGCCTCATTGTTGGTCAAATCCACCGCTTCAACCAATTTGAAAACATAATCAACAGCAACCAGAATATAAGTGTTCCCACATGAACTCACAAATGGCCCCATAAAGTCGATGCTCCACACATTAAAAATATCAATCTCAAGAATAGTGGTGAGAGGCATTACATTCTTCTTGGAAAATTCCACCAGCTCTTTGACACTCATCACAACGCCTAACAAGATCGCTAGCATCTTTGTAGAAGGTAGGCCAATAGAATCCACACCTTAGGACCTTTGTAGCAGTTCTCGCCCCACCATGATAACCACCATAGGGCAAGGAGTGGCAAGCTTCAAGCATACTCAATTGTTCTTCTTTCGGAACATATCTCCGGATAACACCATCATTGCACATCTTGAAAAGATATGGCTCGTCCTAATAATAATCCAAGAAGCCCCATTTGAGCTTCTTCCTTTGGTTATAAGAGAGCTCATTCGGGATAATTCCGGTCAAAAGAAAGTTAGCCACGTCGGCGAACCAAGGCATCCCATTCAAAGACACGGAGAGGAGTTGTTCATACGAAAACGAATCATTAATCTTTAGGCCATCATGGGGCCTCCCCTTCTCTTCCAAGCAAGACAAGTGGTCCACCACCTAATTCTTACTCCCTTTTCGGTCTATGATTTCAAGGTCAAACTCTTGTAGAAGAAGAACCCATCTCATTAACCTAGCCTTTTTTCCATGGCGAAGAAAATAGCTAATAACTCCTTCTCGGTCACCTATAATTGACTTGGGCGTCGTTCATCATTTTGCTTGCATAATAGACCGGATGAAATATCTTGTTGATCCTTTTCCCCAAAATCTCTCCTACCGCAACATTGCTAGCATCGCACATGAGCTCAAATGGTAAGCTCCAATTGGGTGCGGCAATGATGGGAGTGGTAGTCAGCCTATACTTGAGAAGCTCAAAAGATTTCATGCAATCATCATTGAACACGAACTTTGAATCTTTTTCCAACAACTTGCAAAAGGGGTTTACCACTTTTGAGAAATCCTTGATGAACCTTCGGTAAAACCATGCGTGACCAAGAAAGCTCCTCACTCCCTTGACGGAAGTAGGAGGAGGGAGTTTTGAAATCATTCAATTTTTGCTTTGTCCACTTCAATACCGTTCTTTGAGATCTTATGGCCGAGGACAATGCCCTCCTCGACCATAAAGTGGCACTTTTCCCAATTTAGCACTAAGTTGGTCTCTTCACATCGGGCTAATACTTTGTCAATATTATCCAAGAATTCTTCAAAGGAATCCCCCATGACACTGAAACCATCAATGAACACTTCGAGGAAGTCCTCCACCATATCCGTAAATATTGCCATCATACACCGCTAAAAGGTAGTCGGTACATTACACAAACAAAACGGCACCCGTGAGAATGCATATGTGCCATACAAATAGGTGAAGGTGGTTTTTTATTGATCTTTCGGTGTAATGAGAATCTGGTTGTACCCGGAATACCCATCCAAAAAGCAATAATAAGCACGACCGGCAAGTCTATCCAATATTTGGTCAATAAATGGCAATGGAAAATGGTCTTTGCGAGTCACGTTGTTCAGCTTTCTATAATCCATGCATACCCTCTAATCGGTGACAGTTCTGGTGGGGATCAACTCATTTTTCTCATTTGTGATCACAGTTATACCCCCTTCTTCGGGACACATCCGAAATGGGGTACACAACCCCTGCATCTAGCCACTTGATAATTGTGAGCACGTGATTTTTGCCTATCGTATAATCCTACAAAAATCTCAGTAAATTAATTGGTTTTATGGGTTTTATTGAATTCTGATGCTATTTGTGAATTCATTTTACATTATGTAGTCAGAATTCATCATTAAATCTATAAATAATTTAAAAGGGTTTGATTAAGAACATAACCTTGGCCACTATTTAAATAAATATAATTGTTTGATACAAAATTAATTAATATTCAAATTCTTAATTTAATTATTTCTTTCAACAAAATCGTGAAAAATTGCCTTTTAAATGATCAGGATTAAATTGAAAGGTGTGAGCTTAATAGAATTAATAGCAAAATTATCTTATAATCAATTGTTACACTTTAATCTTAACTTAGTTAATTAAACTAGTTTAAAAAAATGAAGTAAAAAACGGACCTGGGCTGGAATGGCCTAGGCCCAAGATCATTTACCCAACGACCCGACCCGACCGGCCCAACCTCCCTCTCACTATAACCCTAAATATAGGACCTAATCTAGAGGAGATCCCAATCCCCAGTTGCGCGTTCCCCTTTCCCCTGCTTCTTCCTGACCTCCCATCCCCAATACAGACCTTTAGAGAATAGACATAAGAACCAAACGACCCTCCCCTTTCATGGACGAACAGTAGCAGCAGCGTAACTCCCTTGTGGCTCTTCATTCTTTCATCATCTAAAACACAAACACAAGAATCATCAATGAGATTCCCACCCATTTCCTTAACCCTAGTAGCTATCGCAATTCCCCCATCTCTTCATTGCCGGAATCTGGCGAGGAAACCAGCGCCTACCATCTAAAGCTGCCGGTCACCCCTCAACCTCCATCTCCGCCCAGACCAAGAACGAAGCAGTAGTTGACAACCCTTCATCCATCTCCTCTCACTCATCTCATTCGCCCCTCTCTCATACAAACACGAGAAGCTAGGACTCTGAAAAATTCAGAAGTCTGGAATTTCAAGAATTTCATAAGCAAAGACGAAGTAAAAATAAGAAATAAAGTTGAACCACAAAAGATTTTTCAATCTCGTCTAATTTCTACTTCTTCTGCCGCAATTCTTGGAAATTCAAGTCGATTTGGGAGCTGTGATTAGGTGCTTGTTTGCATTTTGTGATGTTGCTGAATTTATAGCTGAGTGGCAGTCTTAGTGTTCGGCCTTTATTTGGCGTTCCCTGTTTGGTATTACTCCGGTAGAGAGGTAAACACAAGAAAACTCCTGTTAAACCTTTTTTTAATGAAAATTCGCTACTGAGTTACTCATATGCATATTGGTGTCCTGAAGGATATTTGTTTTGCTCGACTCTTATGTTAAAGTTGTCTCATTAATACTGAATCTATTTCTACTATGAAAGTATAACTCATAGATGTTAATTGGAGCTTTAAAATATGTGTCGATTTGATTAACAGCCGAGGTGTTTACTTTAAGATTAAATCCGGAATATTGCCCATATATACTATGCTCTACGTTATTCTGTTTATGTGATAACCCCCTGTTTGGTTTGGTTTAACTCTGTACATTATATAACCGGCACAACAATTGTCAGCCTTTGTTGAGATTTACAGTGGATTTTGAGTTATTGAAGTGTAAGGTAAAAAAAATTGATTTGTTTGAGACATAAGTGATAAAGACAAAATGATAGGAATTGGGTTCTGGAAAAGTTCATTGTAATTTAGCTTGGTTAAATAAAGTTCAGTATGTTGTTGTGCTTTGTTTGTTCAGATCTGCATATGTCACATGCTAAAAAAATGTTAAGCCACGCCTATATGATGGCAGCAGTAGTGAGTTTGTTTTAATGCGATGTTTTGTATGTTCGATTGTTGTATAGCCCATCAGATTTCACAAGAGTAGCTCCTTTGTGAAGTTGGGGTAGATATAAAGATTTTGCAAACAGTGATTCTTTGATTATTGTTGTAAGAAAAGCATTAGATCCTTATGAATTTTGTAAAATTTATAGTTGTCTGTATTTACTTGTTTGCGTTATTTTTCGTTTTAAGTATCAATCTGCGTTAAGTATGTAGATATATTGTTCAAGGATTCAAATTTAAGTATTATATGTTGCTTTAAATTCCATGAAGATAGTTGACTGATCTGTCTATGTGGCTATCTAATTATGTTCTGGAATGTAGTCTGTTATCAGAAGACATTTCATATGCGTATGAAGATTCATTCGTTGACTGTTACTTCTTCTCTATGTCATTTGCAACATCTTTTGGTAATTGATTCTATGAGCGTAGATGACTCGTTTATCACCTCAAATAGTTATATTTTACATTTCTCCCATAATTGTTATCCAGAACCTTGGCCTTCGCAATAATCTCAAAGTGTAGGAAGAATAATCATGAACATCTATTTTACTTTATGCGCGATTAATAAATCGTTATGACTATGGGTACGACTTCCGTGGCATGGTCATGATACATAATCCCCAATTCGGATGTGCATTTCATGCGACCCGACCATAACTTCAAAGATTAAAATAAACATGTCATGAATCGCGGGTGCATTTCATGTGACGCGGTTCGCAACATGTACCAAAATGATAAGTGTATGGAATCGTAACTTGTTTCAAAAATAATCCCATAAATATTAAGAGCGGTTTATGTACATATCCTATAAGCTAAAAATATCCCTTTTTGGATAAAACTCATGAAGCTTAGAGAGTAATCAAATATTGCTTCAAATAAGCATTTTAAACCGTCACGACTACATAATCTACACTCGGGCGCGATAACTCATGTCCCCGTCTTAAACTTTAAATTATAATAAAATCACGTGTCGCAATTACGGGTGTATTTCATGTGGCGTAATTGTAACATGTACAAAAGCATAAACGAGTGCACGTACTCGTGACTCATTTTCAAGATAAATTCATACTTATCAAAGGCGGTTAAATTTCAAAGAGTTTAAATATGCAATAGGCTAAAACACGTAAATAATCAGATAATTTAGGCCAAATAATAATGGTTGAGCGACCGTGCTAGAACCACGGAACTAGGGAATGCTTAATACCTTCTCCCGGGTTAACAGAATTCCTTACTCGGATTTCTGGTCGCAGACCACTTAAAACAGAGTCAAATCTTCCTCGATTTGGGATTTTCAAAACAAAACGGTGTCCCGGAGCATCGTTAAAAATCTGGGTGGCGACTCTGAAAAATTAATAAATAAATCCCAAAAATCGAATAATGTCACTTAAAGTGGAAAAACTCCCTCATTACCCCTTCATTAATTCGGGGTAGGGAAAAAGGAGGTGTGACAATAATTTCCTTCTTGATGACCTCTTGCATGGCCTCATTCAGCCTCCTTTGATGTTCCACGGAGGGTTTGGAATCATTCTCCAGTATGATTTTGTGCATGCAAAAGGCGGGGCTTATACCCCGAATGTCAGCCAAAGTCCATCATATTGCCTTCTTCCTTATTTGAAGCACCGCAAGGGTGGAGTCTACCTGCACGTTAATTAAGCACGAAGAAAGAATAACAGGTAATGTGTAACAAGGGCCTAAGAACTCATACTGAGGTGTGAAGGCAAGGGTTTCAACTCCAATGTTGGTGGCTCCTCGATTGAGGGCTTTGTTGGTGGAGTCTTCCGATTCTCTAGATCCAAGGAAAGTTTGCGGGGTCCATATGCATAGGATCCCATTCCTTACAATGCATTTGCACACTCTACCAAGCCTTCCTTCTCATCATCCTCATGATTTAACAACACAACTTCCAAATGGGCGTGCACATTGATCATAACACTCGTGTCATCAACAATCACCTCCGTCACAAGATCCACAAAAGAGCATACTTCGTTGCTATTAGGCTACCTCATTGATTTGCACACGTGGAACACAACTTTTTCATCTCCCACTGGGAAGGTGAGCTCCCCAGCTTCCACATCAACCAATGCCTTCCTTGTTGCTAGGAAAGGTCTCCCCAATATGATTGGCACCTCATAGTCAACTTCGCAGTCGAGAATCACAAAATCTACTGGAAGAATGTACTTGTCGACCCGAACTAGAACATCATCAACAATCTCCAGCGGCCTCTTCATTGCCCGATCTTCCATTTGCAACCTCATGGAAGTAGGTATTGGTTTCCCAATACCCAATGTCTTGAACACAGAATATGGCATCAAATTAATGCTCGCTCCCAAATCACACAACGCTTTGGCGAAATCGGCACTACCAATAATGCATGGAATTGTAAAGGCACAAGGATCTTCTAGCTTTGGAGCCATGGAATGCACAATGGCACTCACTTGATGTGTCATTTTGATCACCTCACAATTCATTGACCTCTTCTTTGTTACCAAGTCCATCATGAACTTGGCATATCCCGACATTTGTTCTAGAGCTTCAACCAAAGGCACATTGATGAACAAACTCTTCATCATATCAATGAATTTCTTGAATTGGTTTTCATTGTTTTTCTTTGAAAGCCTTTGAGGATACGGTGGAGGAGGCCTTGGCAAAAGGGCCTTAGCTTTGGGCACTACAGTTTCCGGGTTCACCTCATTTTGTGTCTCCTCCACTTTGTCATCACTTCATCATTCACATTCTCATCATTGGCTTGGATCTCATCATCTTCTTGCACAACCAAATCACCATTCATAATCTTTCTTGGATTGGAGGTACTTGCATCTCCATCTCTACCGCTTCTTTTGGTCACCGCCATAGCATGACCTGTATTGTTCCCACCCTTCGGGTTTACTACCGTATCACTTGGTAGTGCCCCCTTAGGGAGAGTATTCAATGCTTGAGAAATTTGACCCATTTGTACTTCCAAGTTGCGGATAGAAGTATTATGGGAGGCTATTTGGGCATCGGAGCCGACATTTCTTTCCATCATTTTCTTGAACATACTTTCTATCCACCCCATCTCATTGTTTGAAGAACTTTGCCCTTGAGACAGATATGGAGGCGGGTTGTTGGGTTGTCGACACAACGAGGGCCTTTGAAAGACCGACCCCTGATTGAATTGGTTATTGTTGCTCCAACCCCCTTTGTTTCCATTGCCTCACCAATTGTTAGTATTGTTGCCACTCCAATAGCTATTATTGTTTCCTCCCCAATTGCCTTGTTGATTGCCCCAATTTTGGTTGTTGTTCCTCCAATTGTTCGGATTGTTGTTGCTTCTACTATTCCCATTCCCTTGGCCTTGTTTGCCCCAGTTTTGATTATTTCCGTGTAATCTCCATTGTTGATTTGGAGCATTGCTCCGTTGACCTTGGTAATTATTGGCATATAAAACTTCCTCACTTTGATCATCATAAGAATCGTCTTGATTGTAGCCACTACCACTCTGCTCAAATTCCTCTTGATTGTTTTGTGCTTGTTGACCACGCTATCGTCTCTTGTTGACCATTACATTCACTCCTTCCATGGCATTTACTTGCTTTGGTCCCTAAACCTGCTGAAGCTGAGCCTTTGCTAACTGGTTCATAGTAGTTGTCAACTCTGTTATGGCTTGTCCGTGATCATGAAGTTCCTTGTGAAGGTGGATGACATTAGGGTTACCCTGAGGAACGTTTGCCCGACTTTTCCAAGCTAAGGAGGTGTCTTCCACCTCATATAGTATTTCACACGCATCGGCATACGACACTTTCATGAAATTACCCCCCGCTAGCTGATTCACCACACACTAGTTAGTTGTGTTGATACCTCTATAAATGGTTTGTTGGATCATTGCTTCAGTCATATCATTTTTGGGGCATTCTTTTACCATTGTCCGGTACCGTTCCCAGATTTCATGTAAAGGTTTATTTGGCTCTTGTTTAAAAGCTAACATCTCATCCCTCAATGTTTCCATATAACCCGGAGAGAAAAACTTTGCTATGAACTTCTCAGCCAACTCATCCCACGTGGTGATGGAATGGTTGGGAAGCCTCTTAAGCCAATCCAAATCCTTCCCTCTAAGTGAAAATGGGAAAAACCTCAACCTCAAAGCGTCTTCAGATACATTCGTCGGCTTGCTCCCCCAGCATGTGTCTACAAAACCTTTGAGATGCTTATATGCGTTCTGATGTGGAGCAACGGTGATGAAACCCCTTTTCTCCAATAGAGTCATCATGACATTGGTTATTTCAAAATTTCCCGTCTGAATTCGGGGTGGGACAATTGCACTTGCGTAGCCTTCATTGGCTAGCACCCGGTGTGCTGCCCTTGGAGGAGGTGGGGGAGGGTTTGGCACGTTGTCATGAGGCGGGCGGCCTCTTCTTTGTACTTGAAGTTCTAGGTTGACCTCATCCACATCATTTTCATCTACCTCATCCCCTTGAGGAATATGTCCGAGAGCTTCATTATGAGCCATTTGGTACCTAAAGCAATTGACACACAAAAATTAGAAATCGGAAGGAAACAAAAAAAAACACAAATAGTTAGATAGATATCTAAAATCGTCTAACTCCCCGGCAACGGCTCCAAAAATTGATCGGTACCAAACCAACAACACTATTGAGTAGCGAGGATGGTCGATGCAGTTTTACCCAACAAGGTCGGGATTGATTTCCACAGGGAGTTAATTTATTTGGAATTAGGTATTTATCTAAATCTAAATGCGTGTCTTGTTCCTAGTTGCACTTCCAAACATGTTGGTGTGATTCTACTTCTACTTCTATTTCTATTGTATGCTAAGATTAAAGCTAAGTAGAATATTTTTGGTGATAGTTTTCAAGTGTTTAAAAGGACTAGGATAGTGACTTCCGCCTAGGTGAATATCTAACGGGTATCAAGAATAGAGCAAGTTTGATCAATTTGGCGTCGTAATATAGCTATCACACTCAAGTACTCACTTTATACCTCTTTGTAGTTTGAGTAATTTTTCCCAATTTGGCTTTCTCAAGTATAATATGTTGCTGCCTCAAAACTTGACCAGCATCCTATTCTTGCCACTCGAGAGGAACAGTTTATTACCCTCCAATTCCTGATTTTCCCAGACAATAGAGAGACCATGGTTTTACCCATGTCCATTTTGGTGCTATCCGAATTGCTCTGACTTATCATGGAAGAAAAGGTCAACCAGTTGTTGCTCGGCTTTCTCTTCTTTTTCCATAACGGGTTTTTCCCTTTCTTCATGAAGTCTTTGTGGGATTCGGCACATGAATGCTCAATGAGATTTTTCTCAATCTCTTTGATTTGTTCATCATTGGTGATTTGGAATAGCCTTGGAATCTCAGAATAAGGTTTGAACTGCTTCTTGAAAGCTATCCCGTTAGCCTTGATCTGGAGTTGATCTTTGAGTTGTCTGTAAATGTCGAACCCAACAATAAGATCTTTTCCTGGTACATCAGACCCTATCAGCTTGGTTCTTTACTGTGTAAACTATTTAGTAAACTATTCCTCCCTCCGAAAGGATGGGCTGGATCTGATACCACAGTATAAAGAACAGAGCAAGAGGCACCAAGAAAGAAAACTATATCATAGATACGAAAGTTTTCCTACAAAAGGGCTGGCTATTGCCAAGTTGCACTAACAGTTAATTTGTTTATAGTCTCAAAAGTTTTCCTACCAAAGGGGTGGGCTTTAACAACCCATAAGGGACGGCTTGCCAAGCTACACAACTGAGAAAACTTTTGTACTACAATCAACCCAACTGTTATAACTCAGAAAACTTTCGTACTACAACAAGCTAACTTTCTTAGTTTACAAATGGGAAATTTAGAAAGAACTCATATGTAATATATCACAAAGGATACAAGATAGTTTACAAGATGATTGCAAGATAATTGCGAGATCATCTTACAACTACTACAAGGCCTCCTTTATATAGGGCTATGAGGTTATTACAAGACAAACTTACATTAGAATAAACCTATCTTACATGGCAAACTTATCTACAAGTGGGTCCCTTTTTACATGTGAAGGACCTTAGGAAAAACAACTAAAAAGCTCCTGAAAACATGTGACTGAGGTGAAATAAATGTGGTTTAGCATGTGAAAGGTGTGGAAGCATGTGAAAGCATGTGAAAATGGTGTGCTGCATGTGACGAAGCATGTGGAGGCATGTGAAAGCATGTGAAAGTGGGACCCGAGTGGTTTGGAAGGATGTGGAATTTTGTTTTGGCATGGGTAGATGATTTTTTAAGAGTTTTTGGTAGGTAATGTAGGATTATGGTGGGATTAACAGGAATTTAGATAACTGTCTTCCATTGATCTTCTAGGTTTGTCTTCTAGGCATCTTTTCAGAGATCTTGTGTAGTAATACCTAGAACTTGACGGTTCTTTTTCGGCATGTTCCTGAATCTTTGGATTATGGGATGTGATCCTCAACCTTAATCTGGAGATGTCCTGAGTGATTTTTTCCCGGATGATTTCATACGGAGTTTGATATTCTTTTGCTGCTTCTCAGACTTTTTCCCAGTGAGGATGAGTGTTGGCATAATTCCAACTTGCCCAATCTTTTGGCCATATTTCTTTCGGGATGCACCTGTTTTGCTGGAAGATAATTCTTTGTGCTTCACTGTATTCTTCTTCCATGGATAAAATGGATACGGGAAATTTCTACCAGAATGACGCTTCTGCTTCGGCCTAGACTTTTCTATTAATAATCTTCACTGGCCTATGAAACATGAATATCTTTGCATTGTAGGAATTGCTGAAACGTTTTACCCAATATCTTCTAGGCTTGAACTATAATAGAAACACTTTAACAGCTAGTTCAATGTTGTCCAAATCTTTGAAGACATTGCACTTGAATTACATGAATATGTAGTACTGATGACATAGGTACCAGAAAACCATAATAATTCTTGTGAAAAATCCTTGGCTTGAGCTATGAATATATGGCAGAACAGATATTCTGGATTGACCCCATATGGCTTGAGAATTGATCTTCCATGTCGCCGAAAAACTTGAAGCTCATAATAAGTTCTTCTTTCCATAAGAATATACGGATCAAAGGGATCCATGAGGTTGAACAACTCCGGTGGATAATATGTTGGCTTCAATGAACTTGTTCCTGATACATTTGAGAACATGAAGATGTGATTGGTTGGCTCTTGCTTTGACTTCATCTTTGCTGGGAAAAATCTTTTTGAAAATTCTTCTGGTCGAGAAAGAAAATCTGCAAGAATATTATCCTTTCCTTTCAGGTGCCTGACTTGGAACTTATATTGAGAGAACCATTCAGCCCATCTGAGAATTTGAGGATTGGGAATAATTTTTGCATTTATCTGGATCATCTTTGGGAAGGCCTTCATATCCATCTCTATCATAAATTCTATGTGAATCGAGAAAAAATTGAATTTCTTGATTCCATTTTTTACTGCACGGATTTCTTTGAAGGTGGAGTGGTAATGTTGCTCGGCCTCTTTGAACTTTCTGCTGGCATACCCGCATATTTTTCTCTGGCCATCTTTTTCTTTTAATAGAACGGCACTCCAATATTCATTGCTGGCATCAGTTTGCAGTATCTTCTTACCGTCGGAAGGGATGTAGAGGGACTTGACATTTTTAGAAATCTCCTTTATTTCCCTGACTGCTTCATCTTGCTTCTTTCCCCATGATGGAGCATTTTTCTTGAGCATGTCTGTGAGTGGAGAAATATATGTAGAGATATTTGGGATGAAATCTCTCACATAATTTACTATGCCCAAGAACTGTTGGATCTGCTTTGTTGTGAGGTTGGTCTCTGGAAACTTGAGTAGTTCTTGACATATATGTGGTCCTGGACTGTATGCACCTTGGATAAAATGCATTCCAAGAAAATCAATCTCCTTTTGGGCAAGAACCATCATTTTTGCTGAAAGCATGATCCTGTGTTGTGTTATCAATGCCTCAAACTGACAAAGAAAATTGACATGTTCCTCCAATGTATAGCTGAATAGCAGGATGTCATCAATGTAAACCAAAGAGGTATGGAGGATGGGCTGGAATATTTTTATCATGGCTTTTTGGAACAAGGAGGGTGCAGTTTTTAATCCGAAGGGCATGACCTTCCATTGGAAGTGATGATCGGGGATGCAAAAACCAGTTTTGGGTCTTTCTTCAGGGTGGATTCCCAATTGCCAAAATCCAGATTTTAAATCAAACTTGGAAAAATATTTGGCCTTGGCTAGGTGGGAGAAAAGAGTGAGTTTATTTGGGATAGGAAATTTATCATCTTGGAGGAAATGGTTAAGTGGCTGGTAGTTAATGACTAACCTGAGTTTTCCTCTTGTCTGCTCAGCTCTTTTGTTGACGTAGAATGCTTCGCATGCCCATTGTGAGTCCGATGGCTCTATTAGATCAAATTCCAAAAGTTCTTCACATTCTTTTTTTGCTAACTGGAGATGATCTGGATTCATGCCTGAATGACTTGCTTTTGTTGGATTGATGTTTTCATTCTTCTTGAAAGGGAGATTAATAGAAAAATCTTCATTTTTCCATAACAGGCTTTTCCCTTTCTTCATGAAGTCTTTGTGGGATTCAGCACATGAATTCTCAATGAGATGTTGCTCAATCTCTTTGATTTGTTCATCATTGGTGATTTGGAATAGCCTTGGAATCTCAGAGTAAGGTTTGAACTGCTTCTTGAAAGCTATCCCGTTAGCCTTGATCTGGAGTTGATCTTTGAGTTGTCTGTAAATGTCGAACCCAACAATAAGGTCCTTTCCTGGTACATCAGATCCTATCAGCTTGGTTCTGTACTTCAGTCCTGGAAAGAATTCAATTGTGACCGGATGCTTTGTGATGACAGTGGTAGTCAGGATTCCATTTGATGCAGTGTTGAAATCCTTAAAGTACGGCATCCATTGATCTTCCGGGAGAACAGCAGGATTTATGAGTGAGGAAGCAGCTCCAGTGTCGATGAAAGCAATAACTCGAATTGGTCTATCCCATTTGGATGAATAGACTTTGAGTTCTACTTGAGGAACGACTGTGAGAGCGTTGATCTCCTCTGGGGCTTCGATCTCCGGTTCTGAAATTTGATAGTGATCATTGCCTTGATCTTCATAGATATCCAGAGAGAATAGAGTTTTTTCACTAGGTTCATCATCCACGGAGAATATGGATTCAAGGTCCTCCTCTTTTCCGAGATGTATGCCAGTATAATCTTCAATTTCTTGAAGGAGTTTGATAGATCTTCTTGATTAGGGACACTTTTTTGCAAAATGTCCAATCTTGTGGCAAATAAAGCATTTGTTTTTCTTGTGAAAATTTCCCGGCCTTCTACGTCTGAAATATTTTGTGTGTCTCTTGGGCCTTGATTTTCCATCTGAAATTCTTGGCCATCTGAAACTCCTGAATCCTTTCTGTCGTCTAGATGTTTTGCAGTAACATCCTGATCCAGTGATCTGATCAGATCTGCGACATGCTTTGTCAAGCGCTGGGTTGTGCTGGATAATTTGTTTTAGGGCTGAGCGTTTCGTACAAATATCCTCCAAAGCTACGAATATAGCTTGTCTGATGTAGCCGACTTGTGGGACAGTTATTGATTGAAACTTTTCTTCAATGATGGTCATGGTTCGGCTTGCCAACAGCTTTGGAAGGGAAGAGACAAATGCTTGTTTCAGGTTGATGTCTCCTCCAATTTCAAAGTATATCTTGGCCATTTTTTGAAAATGCCTGTCAATGTCATTTCTGTCGAATGACACACACTTCATCTCGAAGAGTTGTCTTCGCATTTTCTCATGTCTTTGGCTAGTATATCCGAAGAAAACTTCATGTAGAATCTTGATGTTGAAGGCGAAATCCTGGGATGTAAGAAAAGTATTTTTGTCTTGAATCCCAAGTGAATTCCACCAATCTATGAGGATTCCTGAGAACCGTGAAGTTAGTTCTGACAAGATGATATACTTTTCTTGCTCCACCAAATTTCTGGTCACCATCCAAGTATAGAAGTCTTGGATCCTTTGAGGCCATTTTGAAACTTTGACGTCGTCTAAGGTAAAAGTATGGAATCCAGTTCCCACTGGTTTTGACGCCGTGGGTTTCTGTCTTCTTTCTGAGATTGGTTCACCCGTCATGCCTTCTTGATCCTCCTCTACTTCAGATATTTCTGGGTCTCTTGGTTGGCTCACAAATATCGGGGGATCGTCTTCTTCGGAAGAGTTTTCTGTGGAATCATTGCTTGATTGAGATCCATCTTCTATTGTATCATCGTCAGAGGAATTTAGGGATTCTGACCATGTATTATCTCCTTCTGACATGTTTCTTGGATGGGAAACATAGAATGTCCGGAATCTTCTGATCAGAAATCATCAGACTTTCAGGGTTGGACCCTTTTGAACTTTCTCCTTGGTCTCGCCTTTTCTTGGTTTGTTTTTTTGCTGCAAGAGCATCTTTCATTTCCCAAACCTTTTTTGCAATATCGAATTCAGGTTCTTCTTTTAAGGGTTGGGTGAAAGAGATAGGATTGTATAAGGTAGTAGGAAAAGTAGAAAAGGTGTTGTCCATTTTTGGTGGGGAATATGCTTGGGTTGACATGGGGTAGAAGGTATGTTTTGAAGGGAAAAGTGGGGTTTTTTGTGACTTAAAGCGGTCAATTCTCAAAAGTTGGATTTGTTCCTTGAGTGAAATCATCTCTTTTTGTTGTTGTTGGAAGAACTGGAAAAGTGAAGTTCCTGGCGGACAAATCTCATATTGTAAATTTGTCAATCTTAGCTCCAAGACTTTGATTAGTCCTGCATGCTGAGATGATGTTTGCTCCATCTTTTTCTCAATTGTTTCCACTTTTCTCATTAACTTGTTTTGTGCATGGGCAACGTTTATTATGGAGTTGCCAATATTGTTGAGCACTTTGTTTTGGCAGATGGAATTTTCTGATTGCCAGTTCATTGTTGCCTCGATGTCACTTGTTGGGGGTTTTTCTCCAGAAGGTAATACTATGTTTTTCTTGGGGATTTTTGGAGCATGACTGATACCTTCTTTTTCAAAAGGTTGAAGTGGAGGAAAATCTTGGGTATGGCTGGAACTTGAAGGGATCATCATAAATATTTGTGGGTGTGTGGACTTTTGGGTTGATGGAGATTTAGGTTCGAGTGGCGTTTTGGATTCTGGGGTGATTTCACTATCTTCCCAACTTGGAGTGAATTTTTCTGGCAATTTTGGCCATTCTTGGGGTTTATAACTGACCAGAAATTTATATTTACCTGGACGGCTTAATGAACCAATTGAAGGGTCTTTGTTTTCATATTTGGCTCGAAACTGCTTTTCAGTAGTTTTCCCTTTTTTCTTGGATTTTTGCTTGGGCTCGTTGAGGCCAAATCTTTCCCAGTGACGCTGGTGGTGTTCATCATACTCTCCAATTGGATCTTCCAAACAATCTTGGCAGTCACAACCGAGATCCCAAGGGCAGTGTCACGTAAAGGGGCATTTGAACCACCAAACTCTTTTGCCTTCTTTGTCGAAATGTCGACACCAGTCATGTTCTTCCATGATGCTTTGTATATTCCAGAAGAATTCTCTGTCAGGGTCAGGCCATGTATCTTGTATATCTTTGGGTTGGATCATTTGGCAAGAAAAGATGGTTTTATTGGGTTTTTTTAGATGGGTATGGTCAAAGCTTATGGAAACAGTTTTGTCATTTCTTTTGGTAAAAGTTGGCTCACCAGATTGTAGAGGTTCTTCTAGTTCCCTTAACTCATAATTTGTGATCCAGGAATCAGGAAGAATTTTGACAAGCTCGTCTCTGGAAATTTGTCTGTGTATTTCGGTGCACATGGTATTTGCTTTGNACCTTTCATAATTTGTGATCCAGGAATCAGGAAGAATTTTGACAAGCTCATCTCTGGAAATTTGTCTGGGTATTTGGGTGCACATGGTATTTCCTTTAGTAGCATCAATATTCAAGAGTAAAGCATTTTCTCCTCCGGGAAGGCAAAGATCCATGGCATGATTTTGGACTCGCCATGCTATTTGGTGATGAAGAGTGGCTTGGATAGAATCTTTGGCTTGTGGGGCACCTTGAATTTGGACCTGGATTTTTAGGGCTTCGGTTAAGTATGGGTCGTAAAGGGACATATTGAAATTTGGAAAGATGGTTATGAAAACAGTCCCTGCATTCAAGGTAACTTCTGCAGTACCCAAATTTGCATGTTGGTACTCCAAATATCTTGTGTCTAGAAGAGAAAGTCGAGCAACAACTGGTTGACCATTTCTTCCATGATAAGTCAGAGCAATTCGGATAGCACCAAATTGGATATGGGTAAAACCATGGTCTCTCCACTGTCTAGGAAAATCATCTGGAATTTGGAGGGTAATAAACAGTTCCTCTCGAGTGGCAAGAATAGGATGCTGGTCAAGTTTTGAGGCACCAACATATTCCTTAACTCCTTTTGGTTTATGTTAGACTAAAGAACGGATTTGGGTCCATGGTGCAAATGATTTTTTGGCAAAAGCAGAGTAAGGGTTTATAAGGGGTAGTTCAATTGAAGATACTTTATGTTCATCGGGTAGGATATCTACTTCATAGAGATAATCATATTTTTTGGACAAAGTTTTATATAGAGTATGAGACATATTCAATTTTGCAAGGGAAGAGGATGATGGAAACGACTCAGACATATTTAGTAAACTATCATTTGGAATTAGGAGGGTAATAAAATGTTCCTCTCGAGTGGCAAGAATAGGATGCTGGTCATGTTTTGAGGCAGCAACATATTCCTTGACTCCTTTTGGTTTATGTTGGACTAAGGAATGGATTTGGGTCCATGACGCAAATGATTTTTTGGAAAAAGCAGAGTAAGGGTTTATAAGGGGTAGTTCAGTTGAAGATACTTTCTGTTCATCGGGTAGGATATCTACTTCATAGAGATAATCATATTTTTTGGACAAAATTTTATATAGAGTAGGAGACATATTCATTTTTGAATCAAGAAGAGCCTAAGTCATAAAGGCATGAATCAATGTTTGCAACTACTAATTCTACAATTCTAGCATGAACTAGGCTAAATATCACTAACCCAAAAATAATCAAGCCCTAAAATTCAAGACTCATTAAATACCCACACTAGGGTTGGTTCAAAACCCTAGATATGGGTCTAGCTACTCATAATAATAGCGAAAATCAAAGATAAAAAGAAGATATAATCACTAATACTATATTAAAAGATGAAAATCTAATGTTATATGGTAAATCTTGTACGAAATTGCCCAAATAGGAAAACCTAGTCGTCTCACGTGCTCAGCAAAAATATAACATAACCTAAAATTGAAAAAAAGATCTATTTATACTAGGCTGAAATTTTGGGACAAAAATACCCCTGCAAAGGTTTTGCGGCCGCGTAATTTTGACCGAGCCCGCACTCTTGCTTTCGCAGCCGCGTAATTCTGATCGCGGTCCGGGTTTCTTCACATATGGGTTTGGGTTGAACATTGTTTCGCGGACCGCGTATTTTCCACCGTGACGCGGACCGCCCTTCTCATTTTTGCATCACTTGTGAACTCTCTTAACCTTAGTAACCGCGGTCCGCGGAATTCCAATCGCGATAGTACTTTCGCGGCTGCCTCTTTCTGACGCGGTCCGCGTTCATATTTGTGCCCAAAAATCATCTCTCCAATTCTCCATTTCGCGGGCCGCGTAATTATGTCTGTGTCCGCGTTGATACTTTCACGGCCGCACTTTTCTGTCGCGGTCTGTGTTCCACACCTCTTGGCCCAGTCTTGGTTTTTGTTCAAGTTTTGACTCATTTAAGAGTTGATTATGGCTCCTTTGGCTCATTTTGAACAATCCCTGTAGGCAAGCATATTAAGTTAGCTTCTGGGAATACCTTCACGCATTTTTTGCCCCAAAACATAAGTAAAAGAGAGCAAATAATATGCTAAAATACCTACTTATCAATGCATCAGTGAGATCAGAAGCATCCTCGACCCCGGTAGAGCAATCCTGAAAGGGATCCTCCCCACCAGGGACTCTGCCTACTTCGGAGGTCCTTAAAGCTTGAGCATTACGTATAGCCTCTTCAGAAAAGGCAGGAAGGGATGGTGAGTGACATGTTGTCATTTCCCCAAGTGAGTCACTTGGGGTGCTCTTTTCAACTGAGGGGTCTCGGGACCAGGCCCCTTAGATATACTCGCCGTTTAATAAGAACCAGCCTCGATCTCGGACGATGCGGGGACTTTGCCCGAATCCTTCTCCAAGGCGTCCTCGGCACGAGGAGGTGCCTCACCAACCGCCACCGATTCAGCGGCCTTGTAATCTTCGACGATTTTCCTCACTCGGGTCACAAACACCAAGTCACCATCTTCACTTCTTATTCTTCCTCCCTTAGTTCCCGAACTACGTGGGCGGGGACGGTAGCAACCTTTATCCTTGATTTTCTAATTGATTTCTTCTTCTTCTTGGGCTTAGGGTCCATAGAGGTCGAGGCCCTCTTTCTCTTAATGTCCTTCACTGGTTTCGGAACCGGAGTCGAAGCCTCCTCCTCGCCATACGGAGGCCTCATGGTCGCATCCTTGCTCAGGCCTGCACATAAGGAAATTAAATAAGTATAAAGAGATGTTACCAATTCATCGGATGTGTAAAAGAGGAATTTTACCATGGTTCTTTGCTTCTCATCGGCCTTTTGCCAAATCGCGCCAACAGCGCTTAGAGTAAGTGTTGGTCGAGGCGAATTTTCGAACCCAGCTCTCGAGGTCAGGGATCGCAAAAGGCATCCAAGCAACTGTTGCATGAAGAAAGAATGCATTAAATAAAGCAGAAGAACGTAAAAAAACCATGGAAATTAACAAGTAAAGTAATACTTACGCTTCGAGTTCCATTTCTAAAGAAATGGAATCTTCTTTGTCGGGATAAGATCGGAGGTCCTCACTCGAACAAATCTACACATCCAGCTGATCTTTGTCCTCTTCGATGCTCGATAACAATACCTTGGTTGCCCGACGTTACAGTTTGATCAACCCTCGAAAGATACAGGGGTTGTACAACCTGATGAGGTGATAGAGGGTGAATGGCATCCCCTTGGCTTTGCTCGTGAAGAATCGGAGCATGATGACTATGCGCTAAAAGGAAGGTGGATTTAGCCTAAGGTCACCTGGTATTGACGGCAAAAGTCAATGTTGACAGGGTCGAGAGGGACCAACGTGAAAAGGTAAGTGTAAACACTTAGATACCCTTCCACGTGGGTAGTAATGCTCTCCTCAAGGGATGGGATCACTACCACTTTGTCCCTCCAGTTGCAATCTCTTTTTATCTGCTCGAGATACCCCACGGTTATCGAGCAAATGTACCTCGACACATGCTCGCACCGACCAGGGACCGAGGGAGGTTTCTCGGTCTTAAAATCGGATTTAAGAACACACGGGTCGGGAACACACTCCTCAAGGAGCGGATCCACCGGCGTTTTGTCGCCGACCGGCCGTGAAGAAGAAGAAGAAGAAGCTTTCTCTTTTTGTGGAATTATTTTAGATGTTTTCGCCATTTTATGAGTTGAGGAAAGAAGGATATAGTAAGATTTGGTGTTTGAAGACTAGTGGTAAACCTGAAGATTAATGGAAGAGAAGAATTTGAGAGAGGTAAAAGCTTAGAAGATTAGATGAAAGTGAAGGTAAAGTTTGATTCGATAAGGAGAAGGCCTATTTATGGATTTACGGCGACGGTTCAACAGCACTAGTGGCTTACCACCAATTGACGCTCATTAATGGTTTGGGAAACTGTACCGACAGGACGTTTCGGTCACTTCTATCGCTTACGTCACACGGATGACATCATTGTTTATCGAGGTCGAAAAAATCGAAGGCTAAATTCATTTCTTGTCATTATACTCCAAAAAATGAGAGGACTATTTGTAAAGGGTTGAAATCGGGGGCACGCGATTTTACTATTTGATCGAGACTGGAACGTTGCATCGAAGGTCAGCTTCGGCCAAATCATAGAGCTAAGGCATTGACTTCGAGATCGAAGTCTCTTTTGAGATCGAGGTTGGTATCAATTGAAGTCAAGGGAGACAAACTTCGAGTAATGTCAGAAATAACTTAGTAACGGAAGAGCGAGATATCCGTGATTGATCGAGGATCATGGCGTAAATCTCGAAACAGATCAAATCAGAAGCAGTTAATTAGCTAATTATATGATTTCCTTCTGTAATTAGAGTTATACCATAAGTAGAATTCCTCTACTATATAAAGAGGAATTCTAATCATTTATAAGCATGACCATTCACAGAGATTAAAGGAATACAACTCTTTCTTTCTCGCTTGCGTTATTGTTCATTAGTTTATTTATTTCTTACTGTTCTTGCACTTATCAGTTCAAGAGTATCTCGACTCGAGGTTGAAGCTCTATTCGAATGTTGGTTTGATTTATTTATAATTCAATTTTGTCCTTTACTTTCATATTTATCAATTTGTTGAGCGAAATCACATATCCTTAAAACCACAATATAAGTTTAATTATTATCCAAATTTTAAGATAAACAATATCCTAGGTCGTATCACGAATTTTTCAGGGTCATATCGCAATTTGAATCCACCATAATTCAAGAGACAAAGTCAACAAATCTCTAGCTTGATAACTAGAGCAATAATCCACTAAGTTTAAAATTTACTGATAGGCGATGGCATTGAAATTCTTTACACTATCATTTGGTGTAATCTAAAGTGTTATCATTCATATGATATGATTCTCTAAATACCTTATACTCTACTATTTTACACATGTATATAGTTAAAATGTGATAGTAGAATCTATAGGTCATGGTTGGAGGCCAATTTTTATAGTGCAATCAGGAAATCTCATGTCGTTTAATGTGCGAGGGGTCAGAAATGGTTGAGGGTATGGTTTAAAGGATCTAAGAGTGATTTTCCCAAGTGTTTGTTTTTATTTGAAAGGAGAAAAGGAAGGGGTAATGGTGGACCTGCCCTTATTCATTTGCCTTTACAGATCCCCATAAGATAGTGTGCAGCCTTTCCTTTCCTTGTACTGTATTTTCAGTAGTAGTAGTAGTAATTATTTCTCCAATGGAGAAAGGAGTTGGTGGGCTGATATGCTCTTAATTCTTTCGTCATTTGTGTGTTTTCTTTTTCCCTCTGTCACTTGTACAGCATACAACACATGCTACTGTTGGACCCTTGCTTTTTACATATAATATTCCAATTTTATTAATTCGGAATAAATTCACCAAAAGAATATAGTAGCTTCATTCATAAAACTTGAATTTAAGTGACCAAACCGATGGTGGTACATGGAATAATTCATGTATTATTATTGCAATTGCAATTGCAAATAAAACAAAAATTGTTTAAAATAATTATTGAAACACGTTTGTTTGTCGAAATACTTTTCCAAGTGCCACCTTGATATGATTGATATCCAAAGGGCAAAGGCCAAAGCGTGACGCCCCAACACGAAATCCAAATTGGTGGAGGACAGAGAATCTTACAAAACTTGGGCAAGTGAATTGTATTTTCTAACAAGTTGTGTACAATTATTATATAGTAAAAACTTAAAAGTTAGAATTTTACATATTTACAGTAGTTCTTTTTTTTTTTTTTGGAAAAAGGATGGCACTATTATTATTTATAGCATGTTTCGTCGTACTTCTAAAATTAACTTATTTTGAAAATTATTTTTCTCATAAGTATACTTTTAAATGATTTTTACATTTTGTGAGAAACAAACATCTGTGATTAATTTGAAAAGTACACTTTGGTTTACCGAATTCTTAAAAAAGTAATTATAAGTATTTGTTTTTTAATTTTTCAAAATATACATTTGGGAGAAACTACTTTTAGCTACTGAAAAATAACTTGTGCTTCAACACAAAAGTACTTTTATTTTTCTTCTAAAAGTATGATTAATAACCTGCTGGGCCAAGTTTTTTTTTTTTGTCAAAAGTTCTTTTGGCAAAAAATTAAGGTGTTTGACCAAGTTTTTAGAAAGAAAAAAGTGTTTTTGAGAAAAACCATAAGCATTTTTTGAGAAGTAGAAAAATAAGCTTCTCTCCAAAAGTACTTTTGAGAAAAATACACTTAAAAACAGTTTTCAACAGCTTGATCAAACACTAATTAATGTTCAAAAGTACTTTGCGAATTAATTAGTCAAACATAAATCGATTCTCACCAAAAGTAATTTTTTGACAAGTAATTTTGGAAAAAAAACTATTCTCAAAATAAGCATATATTAGAAGCTTGACCAAACAAATATAAATGTCTTAACTATGAAAAAAAGCACTTTTCGCCCAAAAAATTTACGAACCAAGTTACAAAAAGTAAATGCATTGATCTACATCAAATACGAACTGCATAGGTGCAATTCATGGATTCTACTGTAAAAAAATGTGGTAGAATGTAAGATATTTATCCACCCTTAATCAGATGAAATACAACAACAATAATAACCAATCAGTATAATCTCATAAGTAAGGTCCGGAAAGGACATGATGTACGCATCCTTACCAAAAAGACTGTTTTCAATAGACCCTCGGCTAAAATAAGAAGAAATACCTTTAGCACAAATCTGAATAAATCAAATAAAAACCCCAACAGTTTTGTTTGATTTCATTGTTTTACTAGGAAGAGGGGGAAAAATAAAGTGATGCTTCAATTGGTAGCACAAAGGCCATCTCTTTTTCCTTTTCAGAAGGAGGGGACTGTGGGCTCAGCCTCAGTCAGACAGTGTACAGATAGATAAGAGGGGAGGATCTCCCTCAATTTTACAATTCCTTTGACTTGTCTACATCCTTTCTTTCCCCCTTTCCAAAATACCCTCCATCTTTCCATTAATACCAAGATCACAAAATTTATTTTATTACGATTTTTAGTTTTGTAGACAGATAGTAATGTACGCTAATATGTTAACGGGAAAAAATAAAGTATACATCTGATAACCTAATTATTATATTTGAATTGAACAAATTAAATCAACGTTGAACTAGTCACAAAGTCACCATGATCTCAAACACTTTCTATTTGTTTTTTACCACCAAAGAGTACTATGGCAAGATAGATGACATACCTTCACCATTAATTAGATGTTTCATACTGAGCTTTGTGAACTAAAAAATTCTTTACAAAGAGCTCTTGTACTCTTGTGGGTCGTTTAGTTTGAATACGGTATATGCCGATATAAGTTATGCTCGAATTAGTTATTCTGATATTGTTTTTTATTTATTATTTGGTATATTATATTAAAAATGACAATTGCATAATTTTTAATAAGAGGTATAAGTTACCCCTCACTAATTACCCCGACCCTCTACAAGGTATAAGTTATCCCGCTACTAATTTTAATCCCGGGATAACTTATATCAGGTTTACTAACCAAACAAAGTATTACGATGATATTAAATTTTTATACAAGCGCTATACCTTCTGATACCTCATACCAAACGACCCCTAAGTGTTTCTTACCTAGAATAATTAATCCCAGTATAATTTATCTCAGTATAACTTATCCGGACATAAACCGTATTCAAAAACGACCCCTTAGGGGTCGTTTGGTATGAGGTACAAGAAGGTATAATGTTGATATAAAAATTTAATACCACCTTAATATTTCGTTTGGTTAGCAAACCAGATATAAGTTATCCCAAGATTAAAATTAACACCGGAATAATTTATACCTTATAGAGAGTGGAGTAATTAGCACTGGTATAACTTATACATTCTTCTTACAAATTATGCAATTTTCATATTCAATACAACATACCAAACAATAGATAAAAAATAATCTCAGTATAACTAATTCCAACATAACTTATCCTAGCATAACTTATACCAGTATAACTTATCCCGGCGTAAGCTGTATTCAAACCAAACGACCCCTTAGTGAGTTTCTAATACCAATAATAATATATCTTGTATAATTTTGAAGTGATGTTTGACGAGGATAGAGTGTATAAAGACCTTATCAGTATATTGGGTAAAATATGACATGATACGTGGTTGTCTAAAAGGAGGACACGTGGAATCAAAGATGGGGATGACCAAAGACCGGACGCAGCCGTTACGCTTGTCATCGAGAAGGATAACGTTCATAAATGTGTAGTAAATGCTCTGTGCCTGATAACATTTACTAGAAAATATTCTGCAGCATTAAGAGTGAAGATCTGTAATAAAGAATTTGACATTTATGTTCACCATTACATCTTCACAATGACCCTATATTTGAAAAGTGTGAAAGGGCAAGGGGTTGTGAATAAGGAGGAAAGGGAAGGGTGAAAAGGAAGTAGGGAAGAAAAAGGTGAGTAGAAGGCAGAGAGGTGTAGGTAGGGAAGGGGAAAAAACAGATGTAACGTATCACTGACAAATGCATAGAGAAGAAGAGGCGGGGCTTATGGCAGTCCAAGTCCCGTCCCTTTCACCCTTCGTCTCCTTGTGCCGTGAAACCCGGACTACAGTCCCTCTCACTCAATAAAAACCACACTATTTTCTCATCAATAATTTTCACTTTTTTTAACTAATGATGAAATTTAAAAAAATGTATTTAGTCACACTTTTTAATATATTCGAAAATTTTGGGAAATATTAGCATCTGGTCCCAAGGCTAGTTGTCGTTTCAATCCTCGGAAGTCACGTAGCTAATGATGACCAGAGATACATAATACAAACATCCTATTGTCTCATATCACCCTAACTTTACAACTATTATTCTCTCTTCTACTAGTACTAGTACATCCCATAGTATACCAATATTAGAATAATTTTACTTCAAAACATTACTTTATATGGAAAAATAAGATTTAAAAATTTGTTTAGGTAACTTTTTGCAAGAAACGGTGACTGATTCAGGATTTAAACTCTATGTATTTAAGTGTAAAGTTTCTAGCATTAAATTTATTATTATATTTTTAATATTATGGGTATATATCTATTCTTTTTATAATTTTTATATATAAATTTTTACTCCACGATAAAAGTTATGAATTTAATTAAACCCGCCCTTAACCATTTGCATACTCAACCGACAAGAGTTGCTCTTATAGCTATAAAAATATTACTTATAAAATATTTATAATCATATATTTTTTAAAATTTGGTGCTTAATCAAATAGTAACTTAATATAAAATAATTGAGTTTATTTATGGAGGTGAAATAGCGGTGCATAGGGCTGTGCACGGATCGGATTGGATCGGATTTAGCACATTTCGGATTCGGATTTCGGATTTCGGATTCTAGAAAATGCAATCCGAATCCGATCCGAATTATATCGGATCGGATTCGGATTTTAAAGTTTGGATCGGATCGGATTTCGGATCGTAAATGCCTCAATGTTGTAAACTAATATGTATATTTTCTTTGTAAAAGAGGCAATGCATTAAGAAAAATTCATGTTTATACAATTATGAGAGTACTATGGTGCCAATATAGCTAACTCTAGCAATTGTAAAGGTAATAACTTGGAGGAAGATGTAAAGAAAGTACTGACTATCCGAAATTAAAGTGTAGTATTTATACATTGCCTAATAACTTCGGATTTCGGATCGGATCGGATTAAAATATACCAATCCGAATCCGATCCGAAATCCGAAATTTTTATAAACACAATCCGAAATCCGGTCCAATCCGAAATCCGAAATCCGAAATTGAATGGATCGGTTCGGATTTCGGATATCCAATCCAAATGAACAGCCCTAGCGGTGCATGTTGTTAAGCAGGCGTTGGGACCAAGGCGATACAGTGGCAAAGGGTCTGAGTGTGAGGGGTTAAAGTGGTGGGCAGTAAAGAGTGTAGTCACTTCGAGTAGGAGGCAGTGTTTTTCCAGAATAAATAGTTTTGGTTTTAAAAAAAAGAAAACCAATACACAGTTCCCCTTACAATCTAAGAGGTGATGCTGATAGTTTCAAAGAAGTAGGCAGATGCTAATATTCAGTAAAACAGTACTGTCCACAAAACCCCCTTCTTGCCATTATTGCATTTTCTGATGAGTTTGTCCACTTCTAATAAAGAAAGATTCTTCAGTATCTCTAACTACAAAATATATACGTACCACAGTCTAAATACTACTAACAACCTATTTTGAACACCATTTTCTGCAACTAAATCCATTCCTTATCTACTACAAAGAGTAACTAAAAAGGCTATTTTCAATATAGTTTGTCTTTATATTTTGGGATCTTTACTCGAGTAGTTGGCTCTAAAGTATAGAGACAATACATAAATATCTCTCCCCTATTGTATTCAAGAAGTAACAAGTATATATACAAGTATATAGAGCCCTAACTATAGAAAGAATTAAAAAGAAAATTCTATAAATCTATTGTGAATTCCTATAATTATGCTAGCTATGTATATTAGATAAGATTATGTCTACATTCAAATTATGTATACATTCATTATCTAACACTCTCCCTCAAGTTGGAGCATAGATATTGATCATGCCTAGCTTGTTACAAATCGAATTCCATTCAACGCCTTTGTGAACAAATTAGTTGGTTGCTCTCATGTCTTCACATAGCTAGTGGAGACCAAGTTCTTCGGAATCTTCTCACGAATGAAATGACAATCAACCTCAATATCCTTAGTTCTTTCATGATACACCGGATTTGATGCAATATTGAAGGCAACTTGATTGTCACACCAGAGTTTTGCTGGTATTGAATGCTCTTATCCAATTTCAGTCAACGGATGATGTATCCACATAATCTCACAGGATATGCAGCTTACTTGCGGCTTTTAAAGGGATCTTTCCTTCTTTCTCTACCTACTTCTCAATACCCTCTACCCCTTGGAAAAGAGCCCGAGGAACCTCTTTACCGATAAAAAGAATAGATAGAAAGAATGAGTTGGCTTAATACATGATTTGAACCACTAGCATCTACATTCAAACCGTGACATAGCTCTGTACTCGGATTCTACACTAGATCGAGATACAACACTTTGCTTCTTAATCCTCCATGATACCAGGTTTCCTCCAACAAAGACATAATAACCTGTAGTAGATCTTCTATTAATTTTCAATCCAGTCCAGTCAATATCTGCAAAAAACACTCAATACGAGTATGGTTGTGATTGCTATATAATATGCCAAGTCCAGGAGCTCCTTTCAAGTAACACAAAATCTGTTCCAAAGTTGCCCAATGTTTGACCGTTGGTGCAGACATGAACTGGCTAATAACACTTACCGCAAAAGCAATATATGGACGAGTCGTAGTGAAGTAGTTTAATTTCCCAACTAACCTCCTGTATCTCTCTGGATTGTCAAAAGGATCACCATCATCTTTCATAAGATGCACATTAGGAACCATTGGAGTACTGCAAGGTTTAGCTGCCAACTTTTCAGTTTCTGCAAGCAAGTCAAGAATGTACTTTCGCTGAGACAAAAGAATTCCCTTCTTGCTTCTATTTACTTCTACTCCCAAAAAATATTTCAACTGGCCCAAGTCCTTTGTATGAAACCTAGTACGCATAAAAGACTTGTGGGAAGAAATCCCCGCATAGTCACTTCATGTGATAACAATATCATCAACATATACAACAAGGAGAATAGTGCCAGCTGTTGATTTTCGACAGAAGATTGGGTGATCGCACTTACTCATTTTCAACTCGAACTCCTGAACTACCTCACTGAACTTGCCAAACCAAGCTCGTGGGCTCTACTTAATTCCATACAAGGACTTCATCAAATGACAGACTTTCCCATACTCCCCTTGAGCAACAAAATCGGGTGGTTGCTCCATATACACTTCCTCCTGAAGATCACCATGAAGGAACACATTCTTGATATCCAACTGATGTAAAAGCCAATTCTCGGACGCAACTAAAGAAATAAATAAGAAGACAGAAGTGAGTTTGGCAACCGAGGAGAATGTGTCAGAATAATCCACCCCATAAGTTTGAGCATACCCTTTAGCCACAAGTTTGGCCTTAAGTTTTGCCACAGAACCATCTGGATTAACTTTAATTGTAAAGACCCACTTGCATCCCACTGGTTTCTTTCCCTTTGGTAAATCTACCAGATCCCATGTGTGTTTATCCTATAATGCATGTATTTCCTCAAGTATTGCATCAGACCATTCGGGATAATTCAAAGCCTCTTTCACTGTTTTGAGTACGGAGATGGAGTCTAGAGAAGCAGTCATAGATCTAGACGTAGAGGATAAGTGGTCATATGAGACAAAGTTAGCAATAGAATATGTTGATTTGCAAGTACGTGTACCTTTACGAAGAGCAATAGGAAGGTCAAGGTTATCTGGAGGATCAAGCAAAGGAGGATCGGATAATGAAGGAACTGGTGCGGGACATGTATCATTTGTATCTCGCCTCCGTGAATAAACTTGAACAATTGGAGATCTTGCTAACACAGTTGGAGCAGGTACTGAAGGCACAATAGTCGATTCATGCTCAACAATAGAACAGGGATATGGAAGAGTATCTTCTGATTGTTCTCTCAAAGTATGGGTAACCCGATATACTATCCACTCATCTTCCTCCCCTGACTTGTAAAAAAGGGAGGTGAATAGAAGACTGGTGTAGTCTCTGAAAATACCACATCAATTGACACTAAATATTTTCCAAGCTTAGTAGAATAATAACGATACCCCTTATGAAGGCGATAATAGCCCAAGAAAACACACTTCAATGCCTTGGGATCCAACTTGGTAAGAGATGGTAGAACATCTCGAACATAACATGTGTTTCCAAACACCTTAGGTTCTACTGGAAATAATGACTTGTTTGGAAAAAGAACACTATAAGTCACATTACCACCGAGAACAGTAGATGGCATCTGATTAATCAGAAAACAAGCCGTAAAAATCGCATCAGCCCAGAACTGTTTAGGCACCTTCGTTTGGAACAAAAGTGCTCGAGTTGTCTCAAGTAGATGCATATTCTTCCTCTCAGCAACTCCATATTGAGAGGGTGTATCAACACATGAAGACTGATGTAACATACCGTGTTGTCTCATGTAGGACTGAAATAACTCATACATGTATTCTTTAGCGTTATCACTCCTTAGAGTACATACAGAGGCATTCAATTGAGTTTTGACTTCAGCACAAAAGGCAGAAAAGTGAGTAAACACTTCAGAGCGGCTCTTCCTAAACTAAATCCAAGTCATTCGAGAAAAATCATCTACAAAAGTGACAAAATACTTATGCCCAGTTTTAGAAACAACAGAACATGGTCCCCAAATGTCAGAATGGACTAAATCAAAAGCTGACTCAGCTCGTTCATTAACACTTGGACTTAACGAGATGCGATGGTGTTTTGCAAATCGACATGACTCGCAATCCAACGACGAAATATTATGAAACTGAGGACGCAACTTCTTCAACAAAGGTAGAGAGGGATGTCCCAACCGACAATGTGCTTCAAAAGGAGACACAACACCGGAGCATGCAATAGGACATGGCTCCCACTCATCATGAATATAGAGATCACGAGATAAATATCCTTTACCAATAACCTGCATCGTCTTAAGATCTAGAAACAAATAATGACCGGGAAATAACGTAATACAATTAAGGTCTTTGGTAATTTTACTAACAGAAATAAAGTTAAAGGCCAAGTTTGGTAGAATTAATACAGATGACATGGTAATGGAGGAAGTTGGTTTATCAATCCCAGATCCAACACTACTACAAGTTGATCAATCAGCTACAGTAACAGGAGGGGGTGCTTTATGTGACCGGAAGCTAGAAAAAATATTTGGATTACCTGTCATGTGATTTGTGGTACCTGAATCGATCACCCATTTATTGGAAGAGGTGATAAGACATATTTTATCTGACCCAGCAAAGATAGTAATTGAAGAAGATTCATTAACTGATTTATGATATTGAAGAAATTTTAAAAACTCATCTGAAACCAAGATTGTTGGACTAAGAGTTGTTGCATTATTTCCTCCTTGCTTACTGTTCATATCCATTGTTTTACAACTAACAAATTCCAAAATCAAAGAATCAAAAAAGTTCTGCCTCAACTCCTTAAAATTCGACCAAAGAGAGGCAAGTTGAAGGCAACTTAATTAGTTATGAGAAAATCAATATCAGAATCAAATAGACAAACTTGAAAGGTTCCCAGGAGAAAATCCAACAACATTTGACCAAACTATCCAAAGGAATAAATTAAAGGAACTCTTCACCACCAAATAAAATAATATCGAGTGCGTATGAACCCCACAATGCCACCAAATTCACGAGGGAGAAGATTCGACAACATCTTCAACAAGAAAATAGGGACAACTATGGTCCACTGATTATAATCACTCAAAAAGAATCAAAGGCAGATACCAACTAGAAAGACTTCAAGTCAACAGAGAAACAACCAAAGAAACAGATAAATTGCCAAAGAAAACCTCAATCAAATCAAAGAAGTAGTCACAGAGCAAAATAGTGGTTTGACCAAGAAAACCACCAACAGTTTCCGCATAATTGATGTCGAAGATTAAAGCCGGATCTCGAACTATCATTCCACGCTCTCGTACGCACCGCTGGAGTAATCGTGCCGGAAAGTTATCATTAGCACGTGAGATTCACACACTTAGAATCTGGCACCGGATTCTGGGTTTCTACCGATCGGAGGGAGGGAATTTTTTTCTAGGTAAGCCGTGAAAGTTACTTTGTAACTTGGCAGAGAACCAGCGAGGTAGCAAATGAATTCCGGCGAGGCAACGAACAAATTCCGACCAAGCTACAAGCTTGGCTCTGATACCATATAAAGTATAGAAACAATAGAAAAATCTCTCTTAGGTTGTATTCAAGAAGTAACAAGTATATATACAAGTACATAGAGTCCTAACAATGGAAAGAATAAAAAAGGAAATCGTATAAATCAATTGTGAATCCCTATATTTATGCTAGCTATGTATATTACATAAGATTATGTCTACATTCCTTATCTAACATTGACCAATATTATTATTGTTTCGCCAATATATATTTATATATATTATTACACATTTCTTGACTATTTTTAGTTTAAGTAGTTGAATGAGCTACTATTTAAGTAATTCTTCATATATTTCAGGATTTATTTGAACTTTTTTCACCTACTTAAATTTTTAACTACTAAAATTAAATTATTCGATTTTATTTAAATACTATGAATAAGTAGGAATAAATAATATTTGTAATGGTAAGAGATAACAAATTATCTTATCACGTTAGTAAGGACACTTCCACTATACTCATTCCTTCTTTTTCAAGTCATTTTTTTTCCTAAAAAAATTGATTTGCTGTAAAAAAAAATTAGGATTTTGCTCACAAGTACAAGTGTTTATTTTCTCGCCCGGTATTCTATATATGTATTGGTGTGTGATTAAATTTGAATTGGTGCTGGGAGATTCATATTAGAGGTACAACCGATACCATACCCAGGACAGGACGCTATCCAAAACATGTTAGATTAAGAATGAAAGAGTACTAAGTTCTCTTTTTCTTTTTTACCAAGTGCATTTACCCCCAATAGTGCGTGTGTGGAAGTAGAAAAATAACCTTTCTGGTAAAAGACGCCATTGCCCGTCTTCGTCATCACATTCCCTTAAACACGTCACCCTCCAAGCTACTACTATTACACAGAGAGAGAGGGGCCATACCATTCCATACCTTAGCCTTTCTCTCTTATAGCTTGCTCTCACCTTCCCCTCTTTTTCTTCATCTTCTCCTTCTTTCTTTGCATACAACATTCTTCTTCCTCTTTCTTATTTTTTGCTCATATTTGCTCTGAGAAAAACAAAACAATTAAATTAAAAAAAAGATCAAATGGGTCGAGGCAAGAACTGGGCTTCCTAAGTGGTTTCTTGTAAGTTATTTTAATGATCAAACTGATATGTTGGTACTGTTGGATGTTTTTCATACTTTTGTTGTCTGTTCTGTTATTTATGGTTGTGGGAAATCTTCTTAATTTTCTTGCCTTTTTCATATCTTTTCTTGTTCTTGTATTTACACGTATGGCTTCTATATGGTGAAGATAAAGAATCTATCTTTTTGCTTTACTGGACTTAGGCCTCTGCTTTTCTATTATTTCTCTGCCGTTTTATACAATTTAGCTCAACTATACAAACTACTATTACTAATCCTCCGCTCAATCTCAAACCAAGAAAATGTTGAAATCTCTGCCATGTTTGTTCTCACTCAGATCTTACTAAGGAACTGTTTGTTTGGTTTTGTACCTTTCTACTTGACATTACATTTTGCAATACACTGCTCCATTTATATACAGTTGTAAGTTTTGCTAGTTTTCTTCTAAATCTTGTGTATTGAAGATCTAGATCAGTGAGTTTCATTGTTCAGCCTCAGGTTTGCAGAATGCTGATGTCCTGTAGTATAATTTTGTTGGACATGAAAACTCTTATCACTTCTTTGAAGGGTTATTGCAATTGAGATAAATGAACATGAGTTGTTCTATAGCAGTGTTTTAAAAGTCGGGGGTAAGGCGATGCGTTTTACATATCTCAGCGAGGCGTTGGTCCCGAGGCCGTATTTAATTTTTAATATTTTATAAAATAATATAATTATATCAAATAGTTATAAATAGGTCATAAAAATGGAAGGAAACTATAAATATGTGAAAAATATATATATATATAGTTGTGCTCCATTCCCACAATCTATTATTACGCTACTTAGACGTACAACTAACTTGAGTTGAAAAGAATAAAATTTTCTACCTGGAGGACAAAAAGGATTATTATGTAATTTGAACTTTGAACTCTCTACTACAAAAGAGAATTATGAATTTGTAAAAAGAAAATTGAATATTTGTTGCTTTTGTGAGAAATTAACAGACTAGCGGACAAGATCAAGAATCGGGAAAGACCAATCAATAAAATAGGTCTTGACTTGTGAATTTAATACATTTTAGTTACTTTTAAAAACTTTTGTGTAATTACCAAGCTGACTTTTGCGAATTTGGATACTATATGAAGGATTCAATGAATTTTGTTTTAATTTGAAAGTCTAAGAAAAGGTCTCAAACTCCCCGGCTTCGGGGCGTACACTTCTTAAGACTTTCGCTCCACACCATCGCCTCAGGGCGTTTTGGTGCGCCTCGCCTAGGGTTCGCCCCTGAAACGCCTTTTAAAACACTGGTTTATAGTAATCAAGAAAAAAGGTTTTATTTATGAGTTCTTTTATTTGCATAATGCACTCTGATGATAACACTAGTACTTCCAATTATGGAGAGATTAAACCTGCTTATGAACTTACTATATCTTGTAACTCAATGCTGGGCAAGAAGGATATTGATCTGGATAGTGTACTAGATCTCAGTTAATCATATTTCCTTGCATGTTGAAAGTTTGTGATATTGGCGGTTATCTGATTATTAATGATCTTCGCGGTCTTATAAAGTATGCCGGTACATGTAATAAATATTCCCTCAAATAATTTCTTAATTAAGTATGCTTCTATCAACCTTCACATGAGTGCATATGCCATCCACTTTTTTCTTTACTGTTTTCTCTGCGTTTCGCTGTGACCTCTGAAACCAAAAAATTTGAATGCAAAAAGGTCTGAAACCAAACAAAATCCGAATTCTTCGAATCTATCTTAATTCTATTTGTTATCTAGAAATGCATATCCTTTTTAATGGTGAACTGGTTATGAGTGGATATAACAGATTTAGGGATGTTACACCTCTAAATTATGACCAGATACCTCCAAACTATGCGATTTGCGAATTTTAGACTTCCAACCATCTGTATATTTTGATTGAAAAGCGTGGTTTTTACGGGCTACCCTCTTTTTTATTGTTTTAATACAATTAATTGCAACATTCATGTTAGTTAAATCGGCATGATTGTGGAGCTGCATTTCAGTTGCTTATTTAAACCAGCAGTCTCTCTACCAAGATTTTGATGTCTTTACTTTGAGCCAACTCATGGAATTACTTGTTCACTGGCTCTGGCCTCACTCCTATATCATGACCACTTGTACCAATTTCTTTTTTCATCTATATTTTGATTCTACTTCTTATTTGGTGGTTGGCTGGATACCCTATACCCATGATGAGGTATTTCTTGCTTTGACCTCTGAAGTTTTCGTATAGTTGCATTCTTGTCTTGGAAAAGTCTTGAGTGATGAAACACTGCATGATTTTCCCATGTTTAACAAGCTAGGATTCCCAAACAGCTTGTTCAGAATGTGCATATATCAATGACCTTGAATAATTTTCTACTTAGTTTAAAACGACTACACCTTGTTTTTGATAGGTTCTCATGTCTTGGCAGTTGGTGGAGTTTTCTATGCTAGAACAAGCAGTTGCATTCTTGTCTTGGATAAGTCATTAGTGATGAAACATTGCATGATTTTCCCATATTTAAATGCTGTTGTACGATCCTTTGTTCCGTGATGGTATTTTATTTAAAGGTGCTGTAATGACTTTCTTTACAAGTTAATATATTATTTCTATGTTATGCTAGTAACTGCATTAATTGTGAATCACTTCCATGTAATGAACTTTGGCGATACGTATCTTGTTCAATAGTGTGCTTAAGATATTGCAAGTGAAATGGTGCTAAATATTATGTCAGGTAAATTATGAGGAGTTTGGGACCATGGGCACTGGTGTTTGCACCTGGAAATGAGGGAGAGGCAACGGTGGCGATCTGAAGAGGATGCTTTATTGCGGGCATATGTGAAACAGTATGGACCAAAAGAATGGCACCTTGTATCACAGCGTATGAACACACCCCTCAACAGGGACGCTAAGTCTTGCTTGGAAAGGTGGAAAAACTACCTCAAACCAGGGATTAAGAAAGGATCACTCACTGAAGAGGAGCAGCGTCTCGTTATCCATCTACAGGCCAAGCACGGCAACAAATGGAAGAAAATAGCAGCTGAAGTACCAGGCCGAACTGCTAAAAGATTGGGGAAGTGGTGGGAAGTATTTAAAGAGAAGCAACAGAGGGAGCAGAAAGAAAACAATAAGGTTGTCGATCCAGTAGACGAGGGAAAATACGACCACATTCTTGAGACCTTTGCAGAGAAGATTGTGAAAGAGCGGAGTGTCCCAGGTTTACTTATGGCTACTTCTAACGGAGGTTTCCTCCATGCCGATGCACCAGCTCCTTCGCCACAAACTCTTCTTCCTCCGTGGCTTTCTAATTCCACTGCTACTTCAACCGTCAGGTCACCATCTCCATCTGTGACTTTAAGTCTCTCCCCCTCAACAGTACCGCCTACGCCTGGCATTCCGTGGCTACAGACAGATAGAGGACCTGAAAATGCGCCCCTCATTTTAAGCAGTTTTCCACATCATGGGATTGCCCCTCCTTGCGGAGAAAATCCATTTGTTACTGAACTAGTGGAATGCTGTAAAGACCTAGACGAAGGACATCGTGCTTGGGCTGCTCATAAAAAGGAAGCAGCTTGGAGGTTAAGGCGAGTGGAATTGCAGCTAGAATCAGAGAAAACAAGCAAAGTTAGGGAGAAGATGGAGGAAATTGAAGCGAAAATGAAAGCGTTGAGGGAAGAGCAGAAGGCAACACTAGACAGGATTGAAGCAGAATACAAGGAGCAACTAGCAGGCTTGAGGAGGGACGCGGAAGCAAAGGAACAGAAATTAGCCGAACAATGGGCTTCCAAACACCTGCGCCTTAGTAAGTTTCTTGAGCAGATGGGATGCCAATCAAGACTTGCAGAACCTAATGGTGGCCGCTAAAGCAAGCTGTGTGTCCCTGGCCGCCTAAGACGGTTCTTTTCAAACTGCTACGACTTTTCTTACTGTAAACGTTTTGTTTGATCGCCTTCTATTTGGTTAACTATGTGTTCTTTTCTGCATGATACTGCAACTTGTATTTCTAGTATGTGCAAGGATTTCTTGCAACTTTGTGACAGCATAATGAACCTATATCTTTCAGTAGTAACATATTAATAGTATTACTGAATGATATTAGCTACAGGCTACAGCTCCGCTGGTTATTATTGATTTTCCATTTTTATATGGATTATCATAAAAAACTTCGTCTCAACAACAAAACCGAGAGGTTCTCTAACCAAAAATTGAGTTGCTATTAAAAATAGTTTTCTTTCCATTATTTGAGTAAAAAGCTTTGCTGAATTCTCTAGTCTAGGCTTTAATCACCTTAGTTGCATTTAAGTCTTCGCAATTACTTCCTCAGTTACGAGCTAGTTTGATTCGGTACGGAATTTAAGAAAAAGAAACAAGACTGAAATTTGTGATCTTAAAAACATAAGCAGCAAACGTTTGGAAGTTATTAGGTTGAATACAACGAGCTTTCTGTATTTATTTGTTTGGAAGTTATTAGGTTGGTCGAAGTACATAAGCAACAAACATTAATCTTCAGCAGAAAGTTCATCCCAATGAACTGAAGTTTCATAGCACCACCAACAGCAACAGAAGAAGAAGAAAACGAAGGAGGAGAAAGGGGGCTGAAGTTTAAAAAGTGGGTACAAGTTAAAAAAAATTTAAAAAATGGGTATATGTTAAATGGGAGCGACCAAATAGGGCGCTCTGTGCACTTTTACACATATATTTGACTTAAAGAAAAGTTGAATTTTTGGTGAGTTAGAAGAAAAAAATTCACCCAAAAGCAGGCCCAAACCAGTTTTTAGAACTTGAAAATTTTTCTTCTAACAATTTTTTAAAAACTGGTCAAGTTCTTTTTTTATATAATGAAAAAAGTGGGAAAAGAAAATCTATGTCCAAATGAGAGCAAGATCAAGATCAAGATCAAGAATTGCATGCCTTGTGACAGATAGAAAATTGGTGTTTCTAATAGAAGAAATCTTTCAGCAAAGAGAAAGACATATATAGAGTTGAATAGTTCCATGCATTGAGCTGGCTTTCTTTATCAGAATGAAACTATATTAGTTCAAAACAGAATCTGGTGAGAAAGAAACATTGATATGATATCCCAATAGCAACAAACCAAAAACAAATATTCAAACACCAACTAGATAATATAATTCTTGTGACTTGTAAATCCATTGTTAATTAAAAACTTCATTCTTTGGTAATCCAGTGGCCAAAAATCTTCATCTTTTGCTTATTCACTTCTTCTGCTTCACCATTTCCATGCACGATTTCAGCTTCCTTGTCGACATCCTTCTGAGCAACCATTTCTTGGGACAATGATGGCGTCCCGTTTGAATCAACGTGCTCAGATTCTATCTCATCTTTGTTTTGTTTACCCAACTTCATTAGGTTGTTCCATGCATCAGCCAGAAACTTTTCAAGTTCAGATTTTTCCTGTGGTGTCAATTTGCTTCTGATTGTAGGCTGCTCACTGCTTCTTTGGTACTTTGTTGCAGACTCTCCCTCCAACTTTGATGATTCTGCTTTTCTTTTCTTTGAGGGGTTTTGTGACATATCAGCCTTTCATTTAATAATAATATGGTAAAAATATAATAAGTTAGGATTAAAGAAAACGTGTCAAGTTCAGAGAGGTAATTAGGACCAGGCATAGTTGAGGGTGGCACCGCAAAAAACATGTCTGAGTTTAGGGTGTAGTGATGTATTCTGCCCTGAGGCGGCTCAGGCATATGTTTGACCTAAAATTAAAGTTTAATGTGAGATTTAAATTTTTAAAAGAAAGTATGATATATATTTTTGTGTGAAGTTTATTTTTCTAGTTTTCTTATATGCAAAGTTATTAATAACTTTTATATATTTGATTTCCTCTAATAATTTCTTTTCTATTGATAATAACAATTCATTTAATTTTTTCTTGAGACTTTGTTGATCGTAGGTAAGATTGAGGCAACTGTTATAGGAAAACTCTATTTTTGTACGAAAAGTACTAAATGGAGTTTTTTAAAAAAAAAATACCTATATACTTGTTATTTCTAAAAAATAGGGCCTCTAAATTTGGGGGCCTAAGGCACAAGCCTTACTTGTGATAACGTTAGAGTCGACCCTGATTCTGCCTATACTTTTGGGCTTTATTCACTTTTTGCCCGTGCTAGAAGCTATTCACGAAGGTAGCCAAAAAAGTGTATAAAACTTGTATAATTTTTATATATAATATATATAATGTAAAAAGTATACGAAAAAATATATTTTTCGACTATTATTTTGAGAACGGCGATACAGTGTTATTTTGCCTATAATTATATTAATTTTTTTGTATAACTCCTTTAATCAAATAGCTTATGATAAACTTACCTCGTCTTTCTGTTCGTTATCCATGTTCATTAGGTTGTTCCATGTATCAGCCAGAAACTTTTCAACCTTGCTCTTGTCATTTTTCGTTGAGCGTTTTACTCGAACACCAACCTTAAATTAAATAAGGATAGTATTATAAGATTAATAATGTAATTTGTCAAAACAATTTATGTATTTAATCTAACAACTTACAAAAGTCTCTGTTACTGCATTGGTTTCTTGATCAACTTCTATTTTCAGTTTCTCGAAACCTTTGAATACATGTCTTCTTGCATCCCCAATAGATCGACACTCGCCACGTTTGGTCTCATGATAGTAAAACTGCAATCCAAAAAGGTTTTCCTTAAGGTTATTATATATAGTAACTATAATACATTATATTACAAAGTAGTGTCATCATATGCAGTGATCACGCAGGATTTTACATAAGCAGTGTCACAATTTAAAGAAATAGGCAAATGAATAAATTACTATAATGAGAAGCGGTTCCATTTTCAATACGTATCTCCAATATTTTCATTTTTCTTTTAAATATTTAGTGAAAATTTTCGACCAAGAGGTGTTCCGTGACAACGCATGATATAAGGTGCATATGGTCCGGGACTCATAAGCTTCTTCTTGATTTTTAAACTTCCATTTTCTTTATTTATCATTTGGTTAGAGATTTGATGCATGGTCTTTATTTAGGATCAAGAACTAGCTTGAGAATTTAACAAATTAAAAGAAAGTGGTGGATTATAGAACTCTAGAGAAGCCGAGTGTACTACTCCCATAATCCAATTTATGTGATGATGTTTGACTTAGATTTACTAAAGGAAAAAGTTTCACATCAATTGGGGGGACACAACGACGAATACACCTTGCGGCAAGGGTGTCACGTAACATCGTTTCGTCAGAATTTTTATTAAATATATATATATATAGATAGTATATAAATAAAAGATTGAGTATTAATATAAAAAATGATACCGTTTTTCATTATAGTAATTTATTCTTTCATCCATTTTTTAAAATTTTGACCCCGCTTACTAAAAATGTTGCGTATGACCCTGGGACAGCATTTCATACGAGTTTGGAACATGAAAAAAATGAATTATTTACCGCTTCAACTCTTCCATTTCGACGTATTCTCGTTTCAGCTTGCCATCCATGCAGCAGATCATAGTATTTGTGATTAAGTCCATAGGGATCACCACTTGGTTCTTCTCCTTCCTATCATTTGAATCCATAACAAAAAAAAATTAAAATTATTTTCTCATAATTTTAATAAGTTTAAGAAATATCTTACATTATTACAAAAAATAATCTTAATAACTAAATGTACAAACCTTATTTAATTTAATGGTGTAATGGTTAACTTCACCTTTACAAGGTACAATGATGAAGCTAGCAGGAGCATACCCTAGGACTCGACCAGTAACTAGCCTTCTCTTCCTCCCAGCAAGTTGTTTTGGTACCAATATCATTGGTTGATCATTCTGCAAAGTTTTAAAGTTTTGCGAAACGAATAAAAAAATATATAAAATGAGAAGTTTACGGTTAAATTATTTTTCAATAAAAAAAAAATCTTATGGAAACAATGAATAACAAAATAGGACCACTTAAAAATTGAGAGGGGAGTATTATTTTTGCTTAATCTCCATAGAGTTTATATTTCAAAAAGAAAAAGAAAAAGTCTTTGAAAAACTTACGCTAAATGCCCAAATATACAAAAAAAATAAAGTTGGCTCTCTATCTATGTGAAAACATATCGAAAATACAAGAATGAGTATAACTTTTCTGAGAAGCATGGCAAATTTATAAATACCATTATATATTAATTTAGTTTATTAGATTTTTGTAATATTCCACGATACATATCTAGTCATCCTTTCTTTTTCGTTAAAAATCTAGTCAATTGCTATAATTACTATTTTGACCACCCTCTACAAAACCACCTACAAGAAGAAGAATCCCAGTCTTAATTACAATAATCTAAATGTATCATTATTCTTTTTAGTAAAAATAGAAATTAACAATAATGACTTTTTAAAGATGGAAAAAAATCAAAATTCGTTTTTTTATTTTCTAAAATGATTAATATTTTAAACAACTATTTTTGGTTATGTGACAACTAAATGGGACGCTGGGGGGGGGGGGGGAGTTTGAAAATTAAAC
>ML252923.1:0-13903 GCA_005239495.1 Nicotiana undulata | reverse complement strand
CTATGGCCAGAGAGGTAGAGATGGTTACCCCATACCAGCTTGTAGTCGAGATAGCTCGACGGAATGAGGGTTACCGTATGAGGAGCAGGGAGCAGGGTCAGCTAGGTCAGCAGGGTCAGCCAGGTCAGCAGGGCCAGGTTCGCAGGTGACTTCAGGGGTGCTCCAGCTAGGGGTAGAGGTCAGTTCAGAGGCGTCCAGTTCAGTAGGCCTTCATATTCAGCACCTCCATTACCTCCCAGGGGTATTTCAGTGAGGCCTCAGTTCGGCGCTATGCCAGAGCATTCCTATCGTCCCCCAGCCACCCAGGGTGCACCCAGCAGTTATTCCAGCTATCATAGATCCTCTAGTTCCTATTTCAGTGCCTTACCAGAGGGTTCACACCGCCCTCCGGCTATTCAAGGTTCTTCCTCTTTCGGGCAGCGGGCTGTAGCACCAGGAGGTTGTTTCGAGTGTGGGGAGTCGGGTCATACGTGGAGGTATTGTCCCAGGCATCAGGGCAAGGCAGTGCAACATAGTTATCAGCCTAGGAGTTCAGCACCAGCAGTCCGGCCGCCTCGAGGTGGAGGACAGGTCGGTAGGGGTTGTCCTAGAGGGGGAGGCCAGTCAGGAGGAGGTCAGTTAGTTCCTGTTCACTCTGGGGGAGTTCAGTCTTTAGGAGCCTCAGCCAGATTTTATGCCATTTCGGCTAGATCAGATGCAGTGGCCTCAGACGCCGTGATCACATGTATTATCTCAGTATGTGGTAGGGAGGCTTCGGTACTATTTGATCCAGGATCCACGTATTCATATGTTTCCGTACTATTTGCTCATTTTCTGGATACCCCTCGTGAGTCCTTGTGTTCTCCTATATATGTGTCCACTCCTGTGGGTGATTCTGTGGTGGTAGACCGAGTCTACCGGTCTTGTGTGGTCACTTTCTGCGGTTTTGATACCAGAGCAGATCTTTTATTGCTGGATATGATTGATTTTGAGGTTATCCTAGGCATGGATTAGCTATCTCCTTATCATGCTGTGTTAGATTGCCATGCCAAGACAGTCACTTTAGCCATGCCTGAGTCGCCTAGACTAGAATGGAGAGGTTCTTCCGTTAGTGCCTCCAGCCAGGTCATTTCCTTCATGAAGGCCCGACATATGGTTGAGAAGGGTTGTTTGGCTTACCTTGCTTATGTGCGGGACACCACCGTCGAGTCTCCTACCATTGATTCAGTGCCTATTGTTCGAGAGTTTCCGGATGTGTTTCCTTCGGATCTTCCAGGCATGCCTCCAGATCGAGATATTGACTTCTGTATACTTTGTGGTTGGGTTGCCTCGGACTTTGCGGAAGGTTGACGTTGTTTGGGTCATTGTGGATAGACTGACCAAATCGGTGCATTTTATTCCTGTGGCTACTACGCATACTACAGAGAGGCTGGCCCAGATTTACGTTCGGGAGATAGTTCGGTTGCACGGTGTGCCGGTGTCCATTATATCAGATGAGGTCCTCAGTTCACCTCGCATTTCTGGAGAGCATTGCACAGTGAGATGGGCACTCAGATAGATCTCAGCTCAACATTTCACCCTCAGACTGATGGTTAGTCGGAGCGTACAATTCAGATTTTGGAAGATATGCTCAGGGCTTGTGTGATTGACTTTGGCAGTCAATGGGACCAGTTCTTGCCTTTGGCGGAGTTTGCATACAATAACAGTTATCAGTCCATCATCGAGATGGCTCCATTCGAGGCTTTATATGGTTGGCGGTGTCGTTCTCTGATTGGGTGGTTTGAGCCTGACGAGGCCAAGCTATATGGTACAGATCTGGTGAGATATGCCTTGGAAAAGGTGAAGATTATTCAGGAAAGGCTCCGTACAACATAGTCTAGGCAGAAGAGCTACGCGGATCAGCGGGCGCGTGATGTGGCCTTTATGGAGGGAGATAAGGTTATGTTGAAGATTTCACCGATGAAGGGCGTGATGAGATTCGGGAAGAAGGGCAAGCTGCTCAGGGCTTGGTGATTTAGAAGTGATACCTTGATGTTGTTTCATGACATGGGGAGTTATTGTGTTATTTGTTTCAGTTGAGGTTTCTACTGTTGAAATTGTATTTCTGATGCGAGGTTGGTTATAGCTGAGTCCCTTGCCGGGACGATAGAATTTTATTGAGTATTTCCATACACTTGAGACTTCTTATTGTTTTTTTATTTATCACATGAGGGGACATGCCGTGTTGATCGTTTATTATTTATCGCACGAGGGGACATGCCGTGCTGATTGTTTATTATTTATCACACGAGGGGACATGCCGTGTTGATCGTTTATTATTTATAGCACGAGGGGACATGCCGTGCTGATTGTTTATTACTTATCACAGGAGGGGACATGTCGTGTTGATCGTTTATTATCTATCGCACGAGGGGACATGCCGTGCTGATTATTTGTTATTTATCACACAAGGGGACATGCCATGTTGATCGTTGATTATTTATTGCACGAGGGGGCATTCCGTGCCGAGTGTTACTATTTATGCACGAGGGGACATTCCGTGTCGAGTGATTGCGAGATTATGCACGAGGGGACATGCCGTGCCATTTGCTGTTCATTATCTGTCCTGAGACGTTAAATTCCCGCTTTTACTTTTTACACTTCAGTTATTACCCTGTTCTACTATGCTAGCATTTTGTTGCCCCTTTTACCCCAGCATGTTCTCCCCGTATCTGTTTCACTTGCTTATTTCCGTCGATATTTTCCTGTTATTATATAGAATTGCACAGGTACATATATTGTTGTCGGTCCTAGCCTCGTCACTACTTCGCCGAGGTTAGGCTCGGCACTTACTCAGTACATGGGGTCGGTTGTACTGATGCTACACCTGCACTTCTTTATGTTATGCAGACTACGTAGCCGGACCCGGTGGTCACTGACGGTCAGAGCATTCCATCAGTTCATACATGAGACATCGAGGTACACCCGCAAATGTTCGTGGGCCTTGGCGTCACCTTCTACCCTTCACTTTCAGCTCTGTCTTATCTTATAGTTCAAAGACAGTCATATGTACTTATTTTCAGACCTTTGTTTTAGTAATCTCTTAGATAGTTCGTGAGTATGTGATTCTAGTTCTGGGATTTGTATATGGGTTTTATTTCGAAGTTTCTATATTATTTTTGGTAATTTGTTAACCTTCATATTGTTGACCATCGATGCCTTAGTTATCTTGGTCGGTTTAGTTGTTAATGAGTCTTATTTAGTTCAAACGTTGGCTTGTCTAGCGGGTTCAACGTTAGCCGCAGTCATGGCCCGAAGGTGGGATTTCGGGTTGTGACAACAACTTGATGAGAGTTTGACCTATGAGGTAGAGTCTATGGATATTCTAGACCCATGTTCGTAAGTCTTGATCTAAGAGTTTTCATTTTTTGAAAGTGCAATAGAGAAGTCAGCTGATTGAGAAGGCTACACAGGAATCCGAGTTCGATATGAGGAGTATATTACCACACCTTTTTACTAGTTCAGGTTCATATGTTCGTTCGAGGATAAATGTTTCTTTTAGAGGTGGAGAATATGACAACCTGATAGATCATTTTGAGCAGTAGATCTTTTTTCTATGTTCCGAGACTTCCCGTAGCTTCATTTGATGATTTATGACTTGCGTGCTTGGTCTGTGTCATTTTTCGGAAAGTTTATATGTGAAATTGTAAAGAAAATGTGATTTTTGACTTAAAATGAGGCTTGAGTTGACCACGGTCAACGTTCTTAGTAAACGACCTCGTATCGGTATTTTGACGATTCTGGTAGGTTCGTATGATAATTTTTACTTGTGCGCATGTTTGGTTGGGATCCCGAGTGACCTGAGGGAATTCCGGCGCATTATGTGAAAGATTGGAAAATTTGGTTTTAAACTTGAAATTCTTGAGTTTTGATGATCGATTCTTGATATTTGATATTCAATGATATGAGAGAGTGAGCGAGTTTATATAATGTTATACATTTTTTGCATGTTCGGATTGGAGCCCGAGGGGCTCGGGTGAGTTTTGGAGTGTTTTGGTATAACTGAGTATTAGCTTATGCTGGTGTAGCCTGCAGAGCTCGCATTTGCAAGGTCTAACTCACATTTGCGAGCATCGCTTTTGCGGTCATGGAATCGCATTTGTGAAAGGGGTTTGGATTGGGGCACTTCACATTTGTGAAGAAGGAGCCGCATTTGCGAAGCATAGATAATTGCAATTGCGGCTGGTGTGTCGCTTCTGCAACTCTGGGAAGTTGGGAGAAGCTTCGCAAAAGAGAAGCTTAGTTCGCATATTGCGGAGAGAGGGACCTTCACAAATGCGAAGTATTTTCCGCATTTCCAATATTTCTTAGGCTCAGGCACATTGCGTTCAGTGGTTCACATTGGCGGACATCGCAATTGCGAATTAGACTCCATAGGGGCGATTTCTTGAGAGCTTTTTCTTCCCAAATTCATTGGTAAGCTTCTTTAATTAGTTTTCAATCAATTTCAACTAATTTTCATGAATATTTAACATCAAATCTACGAATTTCAAGGTAGAAAATAGGGGTTTTGGGTAGAATTTAGGAATTTTATAAAATTAAGATTTAGACCTCGAGTTGAGGTCGTATTTCGAAACAAATTACATATCCAGGCTCGAGGGTGAACGGGTAATCGGAATTTTGTCTGAATCTCGAATTTCGGCCACGTGGGCCCGAGTTGACTTTTGGTTGACCTTTTCAAATATGATCATGATTGGACTTCTTTCTTCCGTGGGTAGTTTCTAAAGCTTATTTAGGATTGTTTGAATGATATTTAGCTATAATTGGTTGGTTTGTATGCTTGTTCTAAAGGAAAAATGGCGGTCAATTGTTTATTTTCCCCCAAAAAGAGGTAAGTATCGTGGTTAACATTGACTTAAGAGAACTAGTACTTGTTTGGTCTATTTTCTATGTGAATTATGTATGGGGACAACGTATATACAAGGTAACGAGTGTATAGGCACAATCTTGGGTTAAAGCTTGCGAGGTGGCTATTTATCATTATGTCATCATTTATTCTATGTTATATCTTGTTCCATGTTTTGTTGATATTTATGCCTTTCCTTCATTATTATCTGCTTTACCTGCTATATGCTCCCACCTGTATTAATGAATATATTTACTGTTTCATGCCTTTATTTCCTTTACCTTACTTGTTGTGCTTATTTATGTTATACCCGATTGTGCAAGCCCTTGGTTATTCTTGCGTTAATGACTTATCAAGGTTTATGTTGGCTTACGCCGTGAGGATATTTTCCGAATTTGAGTTGTTGGTTGTCCAATGTTTGTACTCGTAGTTCTTTGGTGATCCATACACGTTAGTTCCCTTTTTGGTTGTAATTTTAGAATTCATTATATTGAGTTTCTAATATTAATGAAACGATATTGGGAACAGGGTGCCCGCCACAACAGAATGGAAATAAAATGGTATTAGGATCGGGTTGCACGCCGCAACAAATATTTATATGTTATTGGGATCGGGTTTCTCGACTCAACAGATATTGAAATGATATTGGGATCGGGTTGCTCGCTGCAATAGTTGTTGTTTTGGTATTAGGATCGAGTTGCACGCCATAACAGGAAATGATGTGTTCTAACTGTCTGTAGATGTGGTATTCCTTTTCTCTGTATTGTGATATGAGGATAAGAGATGATGTTATTCTGTGGCCCTCTATTAGTTGACCTTTTGGTCCCGTTGTTATGAGTTTATCCCTTTTCTCTATATTTGTGTTGCTATCTATTTATTATTCGTACTGGTTTATAGTGAGTGTCTTGTCATATCCTCGTCACTACTTCGTCAAGGTTAGGTTCAACACTTATGGAGTACATCGGGTCGGTTGTACTCATATTATACTTCTGCAATTCTTGTGAAGATCCGGTGTTGGTTGATGACGTCCAAATCCACTACTAAAAAGTAAATGGACACGGTCGCATGCAATATAATTTACCCAACTATGAGTCGGAGTCGAATCGCACAGAGAATAATATTTAGGCGTGTAAGGGAATTATCATTTATTATGCTAAGCCAAACACTTAGAAATATTTTGAGAAAATATTTATTACTAAATGTGAAACTGTAAACTAACATAGAAAGCAAGTAAAATGATCAATGGATACAATCATGGATGCATAGGGAATTACACTCAAGTAACGGTTCAATGTATTTCACGATTTAACAAATATGAACGAGTTTATGTTAATTAGCCTCGGGTAATAACAATTAAGAGATTAAGCACACCCGAATATGGCTACAAGTAGTTCAATCCGATCCCTAGGTAGAATCTATAAAGTGAGGGTTAAAGACTCAAGTTCTTGTTAATTAATCTGTCCAAACCACAAATATATCTTTTCCAAAATCAATTCAAAGTTAATGGGCGAGTCCTAGGATTAGCTAATCCCTTTGGAAACATTAAAGAACAAGAATAATTAAAGAAACAATAACTCACTTCATAATAAATAAAAATCATTCAATACATAAGCACAACAAGATATTTAATCCACGCTTTAAATATGAATATTTCCACAAACAATATTCAAGTGTTTGAAAAAATACTACACACTTAAATATTCAATACAAAGCAAAGAAATGAAGAAATGAGCATAAAGGAGTAAGAAATTCTCAACCCAAAGCTTCAAATCTTCAAGACCCAAGTGTGCGTGCAAGAACCCTAGCTCCAAAACTTACTCTAGTCAAGATAATGAAAAATAAGCCAAAGATATTTTACAAATAAGCTAGGTCATGTATTAAATGGCTTGGGGGTCAAAAACGTGAACTTCCAGAACTGCCAATTTTTCCGCCCAGTTGTTCTTCGCGTTGGCAACTATACCTTCGCGTGTGCGAAAACTTGTTTCCTTCAGCATCGCGTTCGCGAAAGTTTGCTTCCTCTAGCATCGCATTCATGTATAGCTCTTCACGTTCGCGAAGGTTTGTTATCCTGATGTTTCGCGTTCGCGTCTAACCCTTCGCGTTCACGAAGGGTAATTCACTGGGCAATATTTTTGCTTGCATTTTAGCTCCTTTGTTTACTCGTTTTCCCATGGTTTCTTCACCACTACTTTTAAATCACATAAAATCTGTAAAATAGAAGTAAATGACATTAAACACACGATTTTATCAATCAAATAGCGCAAAAATCTAAGATTAAAGACGAGATAAGTTGGTAAAATACCCTCTTATCAAACCCCCAAACTTAAACTATTGCTTGTCCTCAACAATTCAACAAATAAGAACATCCTTCAATAAAATCATCAATTAAGCTCAATGACATACCAAACATTATTTCAAGTCAATAAGGTTCACATTAAACAAAATCTAGTGACTTCGGTTGGTACCGACAATTAATCCAAAACATATGAATCGCCAACTTCTTATCACAAATTTCATTTCAATTCAAGTGCTCAAACACCACATTAATCAAAGTAGCAACCAAGTCATGGCACTAAATCATCAAAATTTGCATCATAATCACAAACAATTTTCTTTTGTTCATTCCTCCCATTTGGACATTGGATTAAGTTCACAACTCAAAATTTCATGTGCCCTGATAAGTACATTTTATCTGATATTAACCACATAATTTTTCTCATAAAAATATATAAATTATCATGTTTCCTCCATATTTTATACTTTATTTTGCAGGAATAATTATAGAAGAATTGTCGTGTGCAACAAAAAAAGAAAATCAAATATTGAAGAAAAATACAACAAAGAAGTGTAAGATCGAGCTATGATTCATTACTACCTCGACAATGCACAAAGTCTCGATTTGCCATGATGAAATCAAAACTTAGAATGGCAGAATTCTCATCTCTGCAAATTCAAAATCTAGATTTGCTATGGAAATCTAGCACCAAATCGAGAATTTGAATTCTCATATCTGCAAATGTGAAATCTAGATTTGCCATGATGAAATCTAAACTTAGAATGGCAGAATTCTCATCTCTGCAAATTCAAAATCTAGATTTGCTATGGAAATCTAGCACCAAATCGAGAATTTGAATTCTCATATCTGCAAATGTGAAATCTAGATTTGCCATCATGCNGGGTTCGACATCTTTCTATACTATTATTTGACAGAGTACGAGTTAAAATTATATATACGCCATACGCTCGTCATGCCCTCACACTTAAGAGAGAATCCCGACTTATAAATTGCAATTTAAACACAAATGGATATAAAATGGAAAGAATTAACTCTCTCTCTCACAAAGATATTCAAATGCACAAAAGTAGTGCCATAGGCTGCCCTTCATGTATTTATCCATTAATGTAGACACACTTGGTTCAAAATCAAGTAGGACTTAAAGGATTGTAATGTAGGTTTTTGGCTAAGGTTGGGCACAATATGGACAAGAGTGACTCAAAACCTCCCTAAGCACTACATTTTGCAACAATTAAAGCACACTTCCTTCAAAAACTTTTTCTATCCTTTCTTCATTTTTCATTCCACACCTAATCTTCCCTTTATTCACAACTCCTTATTTTCCCTTCCATTTTATTCTTTCTTACCTTTTTTTTCCAAGGAAGGTTCCACTATATATATTTTTATTAATATTACCTTTCATCTTTTAAGCACCTTCCACATCACAACTTTTCCAACCTTCACCCCCAAACTTAGGCTTTTAGCCTATGTTTACACGTTCAAAGTACATAAAGAGGTAAGGTGCCAAAAGATTGATCAATAAATAACGAAGGGTTAAAGCTTGTAATATGGTTTCCAAAGAAAAAGCTTAAAGGCTCAAAAAGGGTTGACTAGGGGAAAATATGCAAAGGTAGGAAATTTAAGGCACAATAACGGTCCAAGGAAGGCCTAACATCATTTTTCAAACCAAGTTAGTCTAGGATTTTGCCTTGAATCATATTCCGGGCAAGTTCTAGACTACAAATAATGCAAGAGAACTCACTACAAATCTCACCATACATGGCACATGCAAATTCGAGTGACATATACATCCAAAATCCATTTAAAACCAATGAACCCAAAGAAAATTATATATAGCCTAAAAGACTATTTAATGAATCAAAAAGTCAAATATAGAACCTAAAAGTCAGGATTATCACTTCAATCATTTTTTATTTTAAAAATCAAAACTTCATATGCAAAAGTTTAAATCATGTTGGTACCAAACAAGTCACACGTTGGTTTATGGATAAAAGATCACACCCAATAACCAATTTATTCACTACTAGGTACTAAACTAACAAAAACAAAAATTTACCTAAAGAAAAAATTAAAGCAAGACTAATCCCTTAAGAAAGTTGTCACGCCATCCATCATAGGGAAAAACCACCCGGTTATCTAAATTATTTCATTAAAAAGAATTGCGACATAAAGAAAAATCAAAGATTTTAATTAATAATACTACAAGTAAATAAAGTAGCAAAATAAGAANAATAATAATAATAATAATAATAATAATAATAATAATAATAATAATAATAATAATAATAATAATAATAATAATAATAATAATAATAATAATAATAATAATAATAATAATAATAATAATAATAATAATAATAATAATAATAATAATAATAATAATAATAATAATAATAATAATAATAATAATAATAATAATAATAATAATAATAATAATAATAATAATAATAATAATAATAATAATAATAATAATAATAATAATAATAATAATAATAATAATAATAAAAACTAATGCTAACATGCTAGAATTAAACTTCAAATTATCACTATTAAACTATAATGTCAACCAATCTACACAAGTTGTCACAAAAAATAAATATGCTCCTATCATGCTCCAACTACATCATCACATGTAAATGAGTCACCTCAACCTAAAGTGTTGCACTGTCCTCAATGCAATTAAACAAACAAGATAAAATGAAGGAGGTGCTCCCTGAAATTGCATCACTCAGAGCTGGAGGTGGAAGGAAATTTGAGCTCCTCCTCCTCTTCCTCATCATCAGAGTCATTTGAACTGCAAAACAACCACAACTTATCCATCATCTTGTTCAGAAATTTTCTCTTTTTCTTTTCGTGCTCCCTGAACTTTCTTTACCGCTTCTCAATCTTCCCGTGCCGTCGGCTCATATTTTACAACCTGTTATTCATGGACTCCATCTTGCCCGTTATTGCTTTTTTCTCTTTGACCACGTCATCCAGGGATAATGGGGCATCAGTACCAGTAGATGTGCTAGCCCCAGGTGGGACAGTAGGAAGGCCAGATATAAGCTGCCTAATGTGTGCATATACTCCATGTATCTCACTGGATAGGTGACACATAGTGTGAGGGCCAAACTGGAGTGGTACCATGGGGTCAAATGACTCTGGTGCAGGTGCAAAGGATCCGGCGGGATAAGTTGTGGTCATAGAGACCTGCCTAAATGAAGAGGATGCAACATCAATCCTCCTTTTTGTTTGCTTGTCGCTGGGTCCTCTTTTTAGCAATGGGTGGTCATCGGCTTTCTCAGACCTTTCTCAACATCGTTTGGGCGTTTTAACACGCCAACATCATAGCGTAGCCGAGTGATCAAGGATGGGAAGAATAGGCTCTTGGACCTCCCATTGGTGGCTTCCCTGATTTCTCTAACAATGTGCTCCCCCACGTTCACGGGTAGTCCATCCATGATAGCATCAATTATCAGTGCCCTCTCTGGTGTCACATCAATGTCATTTTTAGAAGGAAAGACCCTTGCACAGATAATAGAGAGCCACGTCTTTGCCTCAACAAAGTCGTGAGAGTCAACTCCCTTGCGCATTGTCAGCCACTTCGGGGTCACCTCATCATGCAATTTGTCCACCAACCATTGATTTCCACCTGCTTTTGCTCTATCTCTGTAAACCTTATTATTGGAATTGGGAAGGCAATAAATGTCGCTGATCACCTCAGGGCTAATATGGACTTGCACACCCTGCATAGTAGTAACTAAGGTACCTTGGAAGTCGGTCCTCAAGGTGTTTGCATAAAATTCCAACACTACTGTGTGGTTTGCATCATTTGTTTCATCGGTGAAACAAATCCACCTGCTTTCTACCAATCTTGTGTAGAAGCCCGACATTTTAGCCTCAAACTTCTCCATGTTAATGCCTCTTTCCCTGATGATGGTTTTTGACAAGAGTTCGTCATATTTCCGTTCACATTCCGCAGATAAAAACCAATCATGATCAAAGGGTTCATCTTGTTTGGCTTTGGAGATATGTTCTTGCTCAATTTCATTGTGTTCCAGATCCATTTTATGCCCAAAGTACCTACAAAAGAGACCAAAAATGTTAAAAGCTCATATAGTCACTTAAAACAATGTATTAGGAAGTATTTAGGCCAAAGGAATAGGCCAAAAAGGTTCCGGGCAGAGCTATGCAAATCTACTATTTTTTGCCATTTTTGTGACTGCCATATTTTGCTCTTCGCGTTAGCGCAAGGCCCATCGCGTTCGTGAAGAGCAAAATTTTTTTCCCCAGTATTAGTCCTTCATATTCGCGAGCAGAACATTGCACTCGCGAAGGTCAAAATTTTGCCTAAAATTGGACCATCGTGTTCGCAAGCAGACCATCGCATTCGTGAAGGTCATCTTCATCACCTAGACCTATTTTTCGTTCAGGCGTTTTGTCAAACAGTGTGTGTGCCCTCTTTTCCTTGTTCATTTTTTAGTTACGTTTAGCACACATCTAGCCCAAAATTATACAATAACAATCACACACTTACACTCAACCAACCTCACCCAGGAAGCACAACAAATTTCATACACAAAGTTGACATTTAGGACTTCAAACTTATGAACCCTAAGCACAAAACAACCATGGTTTCTCTTCTATTGTTTCACACCAAGAAAGGAAATAATGATTTGAGAGACAAGAGAGGGAATTACATACCTTGATAATGGTGAGGGAGAATCGCAACGGACTTGAAGAATATGGGGAGTTTGATTTTTGGGATTTAAGGAGTAAGAAGAACTGTTTTTGAGACAAAAGGGGATTAAACGTCCCTTTCCAGTGTTTTTTAGAACTTTAAAACTTACCTGACCAGTCGCGTTCGTGAGGGCAGAGTCTTCTATGCGAAGAGTTAAATTGGCCAACTTGTCGCGAATACGAGTACGTCCATGCAAAAATGAAGCTTTAGAGAAAGACACTCATTGCAAACGCGTAGGGTTGTCACGAACGCAAAATTTTATTTCTGCAATTTCCAGCAGCTACTGGTTCGGACTGCCTGGACTACGCAACCTGCTCAAAACAACTCCAAAAAAATATGAAACTTGGAAGATTAGTCAAAAACAATATACCAAGCTATTCTAAAAAAGAAAATTTCAAAAACGACTAAATATTTTGAAAATTATGGGTTTCCTCCCACCAAGCGCCGCATTTAACGTCTTGCCACGACGCAGATCAATTTTACCCACTTTTCTCTCCACTTGGACGATATGAATTGGGCACCTTACTTGGAATCAAGCTTGTGACCCACGAGCGGTGGGGGGTGGTAAGTAGATGAGCAAGCCAAACTTTAATTTCTTCATTTTGCATGTCTTGTCTTTCATGTGAGGAATGTCATTTTGCCTTCTTGTTCCCTCAAATTGTAAAATGTATGACATTTTCCTTTCCTCCTCGCAATACCTCATTGATTCGTGTAGTTCAATTCCCATATCGCCACACAATTTCAATGTTGAAAATTGCTTGGAATGTGACTTCAAGCCTCCAAATTTCAGTTATTTCCGGATTTTGACATCCTCTTGATCCCCCGAAATAGAGTAAAATTCAACCATTTTTTCATTTACATTAGTTGAATCTAATTCCATATTTTCTTGGCATCACTAACAAGCGTAGAGTCAATTGACGGATGTTCAATTCTTGATTCCTCGAATAAAGCTCACTTTCTTCCTCGAAGTTGGACTCTTCTTGACTTCTTTCCACACTCTCAAGTTGGTGGGCATAGTGAGCCTCAATCAATATTTTCCTTCGATCTTCCAAAGTCCGGATATTCTCATCATTTTGAGTCAAGACTTGTTTCAAGTCCTCGAGTGCCTAGTTGTGCTTCTCCTCATTTTCAAGAATGGCCTCCAACATGAGCATCATCCTCTCATTTTTAGCATTTGAGAGTTCTTCTTGGTTTTGATCAAGTGACGAGGAAGGATTTTCGGTTTCCACATATATGGAAGGTTCTTGGCTATCTGTCACGACCCATTTTCGGGTTGTGATGGCGCCTGTCGTGGAACCAGGCTAGCCAACCGTTACAACAATACTCAATTCATTTACTAGAGAAATTTACTCATTTTTGGCTCAACTCATAGAAATACGGAAATTTTTAATCAGTTAAAAACAGTCTAACAGAAGAAATAAGCTCCAACAATCAATCTAGGATCTGGAGTCACGCAGTCATGAGCTACTAACATCAATACAATTGAGAAATAATACTGAATTTTTAAGTTTCCAATTTCTAATACAGGAGGAAAAATAAGGAAAAGAGGGACGGGACAGCGAACGCCAGCTACTACCTCGTCGGCTCTGAGAGATAAGCTGCTATCACCGATCCGCGCCAAACCTCGGTGCACCTGGATCTGCACACACAGTGTGCAGGTAAGTAACGAAAACAACCTACGGTCTGAGGAGGTAGTGACGAACTCAACCTCCGTAAATAACAATTCGAATAATGAATGTTTCAGTAATAACCGAGAATATCAGTGACAATCATGTTATGTAAATGACCCTAGAACTCGGTCACAATCCGTGAATAACAAATAAATGCCATGCATGTAGCATGCAACTCTCATAGGTGGTCCTCTCGGTACACATAATTGGCCATTAACCCAGGGAAATCCATCCCGTAACATATACGACGTGGTGAATCAGTCACTAAGTACCAAGGGAGCAGGCCCATTCAGCCTTTCGGAGAAATCCATCTCCGGGATATCATACTCATCCATAATCTGTACCAGGGG
>ML252920.1:0-26635 GCA_005239495.1 Nicotiana undulata | reverse complement strand
TTGAGAGTTACTAGTGTGGGAAGTTTTACGTTATCTCATGATTGATCCTGTCTTTATTCTCCGTATTCTTAAAGTTTCTTTATTTTATTAAGCAATGCTTACAGGATTTTTTATTGGAAGTTTGTTGAGAGGGACGAACTATCGTTTCGTTCAGTATTAAATGATTTTTAAATTGCTATTGTAAGTTATACGTTGGCTGGCCTAGCGGGTTCAACGTTAGGCGCAGTCACGGCTCAAAGGGTGGGAATTTGGGTCGTGACATAAAGTTCGTTGGCCCAAAGAGATGATATCAAATCCAAACAGAAGGAACCCAAACTTCTGGTGTGAATTCCACAATGATCACCGGCACAGAACATCAAACTGCAGATTATTACAAGGTGAGGTAGAACATTTATTAAAACGGGGCTATCTAATAGAATTGTTTAGTGAAAAAGGTAAGCAGGCATATATGAAGAACATACATGAGCATCCAAAACCACCATCTCTGAAGAGAACAATAAATGTGATAAACGGAAGAGAAGAGGTTAATGGCGTAACCTATACTGCAACAGGAAAGACAACGAAGTTCACAATAACTCACGGGAAGCGAACTCGGGAAACCTTTGAGGACGATAGTATAACATTTGAAGATGCAGATGTTGATGGGTTATTGGTCCCTCATAACGATGCACTGGTAATATATTTACTTATACATGACACTAATGTGAAACAAGTATTGACTGATCCAGGTAGCTCAGTGAATATTATTTTGCTGAGAGTTGTGGAGGAGATGCTGATAGGAGACCATGTAATTCAAAAAGCATGTTCCTTGTCTGGATTCGATAAATCTACTATCATTACGAAAGGTGAAATTGAATTGAGTACTTACGCAGAAAGGCTCATCAAAGAAACAAAAATTCAAGTCATTGACACATACATGGCCTATAATGTAATTATGGGGAGGCCATGGATTCATGACATGAACATTGTACCAGTCAAACTACATCGGGTTATCAAATTCCCTTCAAAATAGGGTATTCAGCAGATTCGAGGAGATCAACAAATCTCAAGGAATATCAACTCAGTAATACACTCGAATAAAAAAGAAGCAGAAATAGAACTAAAATACGCGGGAACGTCTCAAATAAATACGTGAACAAATGATAAATACACGGTGAATCAAATCTCAACAGAGGTCATAGAAGGACGTGGATTCTAGACCAGATGTTATTCAGGAGCCAGAAGAAAATGAAAACATAAAAACAACAACAGAGGAACTCGAAGCTGTTCCATTATTTGAGCAAAGTCTAGAACAAAGGATTCACATCGAAGCAAGGCTAAACCCAGTTAGAAGGGGTAAGTTAATTGAATATTTGAAATCTAATGCAGATTGTTTTGCATTGTCCCATTAAGATATGACAGGTATACCCCCAGTTGTGATGACTCATAAATTAAATAAAGACCCGTCATTCGTACCTGTCAAGCAAAAAAAGAGAAAGCAGGGATCATTCAAAAATCAAGTGATTGATTAAGAGGTACAGAAACTCTTAAAAACCGATTCAATACGCGATGTAAAATATCTCAATTGGTTAGCTAATATTGTGGTAGTACCTAAGAAGAACGGTAAATGGAGAGTTTGTGTAGATTACATTGATTTAAACAAAGCATGTCCAAAGGATTCATTTCCTTTATCGCACATAGATCAAATGATTGACACCGCAGGTCACGAATTACTAAACTTTCTAGATGCATATTCTGGTTATAATCAGATAAAAATGGATCCCTCAGACGAGGAAACAATTTCCTTTATTACAAACATGGGGACTAATTGTTATAAAGTCATGCCTTTTGGCTTGAAAAATGCTGGAGCTACGTATCAAAGGCTGGTGACCAAGATGTTCCAGGAACATCTGGGGAAGACAATGGAAGTATACATCGATGATATGTTGGTCAAGTCAAAACAAGATGAAGACCATTTCAAACATCTTTTAACGACATTTGAGATCCTTCGCTGGTATAATATGAAACTAAATCCAGAAAAATGCGCCTTTCGCGTCGAATCAAGTAAGTTTTTGTGGGTTTTCTCATATCAAATAGATGCATTGAAGTAAACACTGCTCAAATTAAAGCTATTGAAGAAATACCTGATGTGCTCACAAGTAAAAAAGAGGTTCAAAGGTTGACAGGTAGGATTGCGTCTTTAGGAAGATTCATTTCAAGATCTTCAGAGAAGAGTTTTAAATTCTTCTTAGTGTTAAAGAAGCAGAATCAGTTTGAATGGACTGAAGAATGCCAGCATGCCCTCAAAAGTTTGAAGGCTTATCTATAAAATCCTCCTCTATTATCCAAGCCAAGGGAAGGAGAAAAACTATATGTTTATCTTGATATTGCAAAAGTAGCTGTAAGTGTAGTCTTGGTAAGAAAAGACAAAGGTAAGAAATCTCCTACTCCCTACGTTCCAATTTATGTAAACCTGTTTGACTGGGCACAGAGTTTAAGAAAAAATGAAGAATTTTGAAATTTGTGGTCCTAAATAAGTCAAAAAGGGGCCCAGAGTATTTGTGTGGTTATAAAAGCTTCTCATTAAGGATAGAATTGTAAGTTTAAGCGAAATTGTTTCCAAATTTAGAAAGGGGTCATTCTTTTTGGAACGGACCAAAAAAGAAATAGGTTCACGTAAACTGGAACGGAGGGAGTATCTATTACGAAAGTAAATCCCTATTGGATGCTGAAACTAGATACCCTCATTTAGAAAAGCTAGCTTAAGCCCTGGTCATGGCAGCTAGGAAATTGAGACCATATTTTCAATGTCATTCAATTTCTGTCGTAACTTCATATCCCTTAAGAAATATCCTGCATAAACAAGAACTGTCAGGCAGATTGGCCAAGTGGGCAATAGAATTAAGTGAATATGATATTGCTTATCAACCTAGGACAACAATAAAGTCTCAGGTTTTAGCAGATTTTGCCGCAAATTTTTAATACCAATATAATTCCTGAAGTAGAAAAGGAATTGCAAACTTTTACCGGAGCTAATCCTAGAACATGGACTTTATCTAGTGACGGTTCATCTAATGTTAAAGGAGCTGGTTTGGGAATTGTCTTGATACCACCTTCGGGTGAAACGATAAGGCAAGCGATTAAATGTTATCCTATTACTAACAATGAAGAAGAATGAAGTTGTCATTGCAGTTCTTGAACTGGCACGAGAACTCTCAATAGAGAAAATCATGATCAAGAGTGACTCTCAACTGGTGGTTAATCAGATGCAGTGGACTTGCACCTCTAGGGAAACTCTAATGCAACAATATTTGGAAAACGCACGGGACATGGTCAGGCAATTCCAATCATAGAAGATCGTGCAAATACCCAGAGAGGAAAATGCAAAAGCGGATGCGTTAGCTAACCTTGCTTCAGTAACCGATGTAACGAGTGAAGAGAGTGCTATTGTAATACATTTATTTCATTTAGCACTCGACCAGGATAAGCACGAGGTAACATTTAATAATTTAACCTAGGATTGGAGAAACGAAATTGTAAATTTTTTGTAGTATGGGACCGTGCCTGAAGATAAGAAAGAGGCTCAAGCACTTCCATGAAAAGCAGCACGGTACATTTCCCGTGTTTAAAAGAACACACTGCCTATAGTGGTTCCGCACCTGCAGCTCAAGGATTGCACCTGCGGTCTCGCACCTGCGAAAATGGGACAAGGGGTAAATCTCGCACTAGCGGAGTGGAGCCCGCACCTGCGGAATATTGTCTGCACCTGCGAAGAAAGGCATCCTCAATTGGGGCCGCACCTACGAGTCCTAGACCGCAGGAGCGGTATCGCACTTGTGACTGGGAAATTGCACCTGCGGTCAGACCAGATCAGGTGCACCAGCAACTGGTTCAGCTGGTTTTTGGCCTCATTTGGTACCCGGGAGGCACTTGGGCCCACCCAAGCCCCCGTCCAAATATACCAACAAGTCCTAAATCATAATACAGACTCACGCGAGCCTTCGGAACACCCAAAACAACGCTAAAACTCAAAATCACACCTCAAAACCCCTAGAATAAAAACTTAAGAACTTCAAGTTCTTGAAATCGTTACCAATGCGCCGAACCGACCTATACTACTCGGAATGACACCAAATTTTGCAAGCAAGTCATAAATGACATAACGAGACTATTCCCGGTCTCGGAATTCTGTTCGGACCTCGATAACATAAAAACACGTTCCAGACCAAATTTCAAACTTAAGGGAACTCTTATTTCGATATTGGGCGCCGAAACGCTCCCGGGCCATCCAAAATGCATTCCAAACATACGCCCAAGTTTGAAATCATCATACGAAGCTACTGGAATCGTCGAAACTCGATTCCGAGGTCATTTACTCAATGTTTTGACCGAAGTCAAACTTGGCCAAAAAGGCCAACCTTAAGGAACTAAGTGTTCCTATAATACTCTAAACACTTCCGAATCCCTAACTAGCCGTCCCCGAAAGTCATAAATCACAATAAGCCGCTATGGGAATTTTCATTTAGGGGAACGGGGTTCGATAACGCAAAACGACCGATCGGGTCGTTATATTCTCCACCTCTTAAATAAACGTTCGTCCTCGAACGGGTCTAGAATCATACATGATGTGCTAAATAAGTGTGGATATCTGCTCTGCATGTCTTCCTCGGACTCCCAAGTCACCTCCTCGACTGGTTGGCCCCTCCACTGGACCTTTACGGCAGAAACTCTCTTGGATCTCAACTGGCGATCCTGACTATCAATAATAGCAACTGGCTTCTCCTTGTAGCCCAACCTCTCATCCAACTGAATAGTGTTGAAATCAACCACGTGAGAGAAGTCGGTGTGGTACCTCCGGAGCATGGATACATGAAAGACTAGATGGACTCCTGATAAACTGGGAGGTAAAGCAAGCTTATAAGCAACCTCTTCAACTCGTCTCAACACCTCGAAAGGGCCTATAAACCTCGGGCTCAGCTTGCCCTTCTTCCCGAACCTCATAATACCCTTCATCGGCGATACTTTCAACAAGACCTTGTCTCCCTCCATAAATAATACGTCACGCGCCTTCTGATCCGCGTAACTCTTCTATCTGGACTGTGCTATGCGGAGCCTCTCCTGGATTAACTTCACTTTCTCCAAAGCATCTCTCACCAGGTCGATGCCATATAACTTAGCCTCTCCAAACTCAAACCACCCAATAGGAGAACGACATCGTCGACCATACAAAGCCTCAAATGGAGCCATCTCGATGCTGGACTGATAACTATTATTGTAAGCAAACTCGGCCAAGGGCAAAAACTGATCCCACTGACCCCCGAAGTCAATCACACATGCCCTGAGCATGGCCTCCAATATCTGAACTGGACGCTCTGACTGACCATTAGTCTGCAGGTGAGATGTTGTGCTGAGATCTATCTAGGTACCCAACTCACTATGCAATGCTCTCCAGAAGTGTGAGGTGAACTGAGGACCTCGATATGATATAATGGACACCGACACACTGTTCAATCGGACTATCTCCCGAATGTAGATCTGGGCTAGCTTCTCAGAAGTATATGTAGTAGCCACTAGAATGAAGTGCGCCGATTTGGTCAATCTGTCCATGATGACCCAAACCGCGTCAACCTTCCGCAAGGTCTGAGGTTACCCAACCACGAAGTCCATAGTGATGTGTTCCCACTTCCACTCAGGAATGGGCATCTACTGAAGTAGGCCTCCTGGCCTCTGGTGCTCATACTTAACCTGCTGGAAATTAAGACACCTAGCCATATACTCCACAATGTCCCTCTTCATCCACCTCCACCAGAAATGTTGCTTCAGATCACGATACATCTTCGTAGCACTAGGATGAACAAAATACCGAGAACAATGTGCCTCCTCCAGAATCCTCCCTCTAAGGCCATCGACATTAGGAACACATACACGGCCCTGAAGTCTCAGAACACCATCCTCGCCAATGGTAACCTCCTTGGAAACACCCTGAACCACTGTCTCCCATAGCTCTGCCAAGCACGGATCATCATACTGCTGAGCCTTAATCTTCCCCAATAACGAAGACTGAGCAACCACATGTGCAAGAACTCGATGAGTCTCTAAAAGGTCTAATCTCACCAGTCGATTAGTTAAGGACTGAATGTCCAAGGCTAGAGGTCTCTCCTCCGCTGCAATGTAAGTCAAGCTACCCATACTCTCCGCCTTCCTGCTCAAAGCATTTGCTACCACATTTGTCTTTCCCGAATGATAAAGAATGGTGATATCATAATCCTTCAACAACTCAAGCCATCTACGCTGCCTCAAATTAAGATCCCTCTGCTTGAACAAGTGCTGCAAGATACGGTGGTCTGTATAAACCTCACAGGACACTCCATACAATTAATGCCTCCAAATATTAAAGGCACGAACAATCGCTGCAAAATCTAAATCGTGCACAGGGTAATTCTTCTCGTGAACCTTCAGATGGCGCGAATCATAAGCAATAACTCTCCCCTCCTGCATCAGCACACATCCCAAGCCAACGCGTGAAGCGTCGCAATATACCGTATACATCCCAGAATCGGAAGGCAATACTAGAACTGGTGCTGAAGTCAATGCTGCCTTGAGCTTCTGAAAGCTCGCCTCACTCGTCGGACCATCGGAACGGAGCATTCTTTTGAGTCAATATAGTCAATGGAGCTGCAATAGAAGAAAACCCCTCCACATATCGGCTGTAATAGCCTGGTAGACCCAAGAAACTCCTGATCTCTGTAGCTGAAGTAGGACGCAGCCAACTCTGAACTGCCTCAACCTTCTTAGGATCTACCTTGATACCCTCTTTGGATACCACACGCCCCAAGAATGCCACGGAATCCAACCAAAACTCGCACTTGGAGAACTTAAATAGCTTCTGTTCTTGCAAAGTCTGGAGCACAACTCTCAAATGCTGCTCGTGCTCCCCCATGCTACGTGAGTAAATCAAGATGTCATCGATGAAGACGATGACAAAGGAATCAATATACGGCCTGAACACCCTATTCATCAGGTCTATAAATGCTGATGGGGCATTAGTCAAGCCAAAGGACATCACCAGGAACTCATAATGGACATATCTCATACGAAAAGCAGTCTTCGAAACATCTGAGGCTCAAATCTTCACTGGTTATACCCCGATCTCAAATTAATCTTAGAAAACACCCGAGCACCCTACAACTGGTCAAACAAATCATTGATGCACGACAAAGGATACTTGTTCTTAATAGTGACCTTGTTCAACTGGCGGTAATCAATGCACATTCGTATAGACTCATCCTTCTTCTTCACAAATAGAACCGGAGCACCCCACGATGAAACACTTGGTCTGATAAAACCCTTAACCAACAGCTCCTCTACTTGCTCCTTTAATTCCTATAACTCTTTTGGAGCCATACGGTACAGGGGAATGGAAATAGGCTGAGTGTTTGGAGCTACATCAATGCAGAAATCAATATCACGATCCAGAGGCATGCCTAGAAGATCTGGAGGGAATACATCAGCAAACTCTCGAACCACTGCCACTGAATCGATCGTCGGAGACTCGGCGATTGTGTCCCATACATAAGCAAGATACGTTAGACAACCCTTCTCGACCATATGTCGAGCGTTCAGGAAGGAAGTAACCCGACTGGATGCCTAACTGAGGAACCTCTCCACTCCAGCCTAGGCGACTCAGGCATGGATAAAGTAACTGTCTTGGCATGGCAATCTAGCACGACATGATAAGGAGATAGCCAATCCATGCCTAAAATAACCTCGAAATCAACCATGTCGAGCCATAAAAGGTCCGCTCTAGTCTCGAATCCACATAATGTAACCACACGGTCTACCACCACAGAATCGCCCACAGGAGTGGACACATATATAGGAGAACACAAGGACTCACGAGGAACATCCAGAAAATGAGCAAATAAGGCTGAAACATATGAATAGGTGGATCCTGGATCAAATAACACTGATGCCTCTCTACCACATACTGAAATAATACATGTAATCATGGCATCTGAGGCCACTGCATCTCCTCGGGATGGAATAGCATAGAATCTGGCTGGTGCACCGTAAGACTGACCTTCGCTGGAATGAATAGGAGCTGGTAGAGCTCCCCCTGCCTAGCCTCCACCTCTGGGGCGACCTCTACCACTCTGTCATCCACCTCTGGGTGAACGGGGCACCGATGCTGAGTATGGAGGCTGATAACTCTACTAAACAGCCTTTCCCCGAAGCCTGGGACAAGTCCTCCTTATATGGCTTGAATGCCCACACTCATAACATCTCACTGGTGGCATGGCCTGCTGCCTTGAAGAAGAACCCTGGATAGCTGGGGGACGGTGAGAACCCTCTAGCATGGCACTGAAGTAAGGACTAGAAGACCTTTGATGACCGGAATACCCACCGGAGGAACCCTGAATGACTGGTGGGCGGTAAGAACTCTCTGGCATGGAGCTGAAATAAGGCCTCACTGGAGCACCACGGGGAGGTGGTGGAGGAGCTGAATATGGAGGCCTGCTAGGATGGCCCCTACCAAACTGACCTCAACCCCTGGCTGAGGCAACTCTGAAATCTCCATAAAATCTAGCTATCTTGTCCTGCTGACCCTGCTCTCTGTCCCTCGATCGATAACCCTCAATCCGGCGAGCTATCTCGGCCACAAGCTGATCGGGAGTCCCCATCTCCACCTATCGGGCCATGTTGTCTCTAATAGCTGAGTGCAATCCAGCCACAAATCTCCGCACTCTCTCAGCGTCAGAAAGAAGTATCATAAGGGCATGGTGCAACAACTCAGAAAACCGGGCCTCATAATCTGTCACGGACATCTGCCCCTGCTCCAGCTGCTCAAACTGATACCGCATCTGAGGGTGGAATATATCTGTCAAGAAACAACTGAGTGAACTGCTCCCAAGTGATAGAAGGGGAACCTGCTGGTCTACCAAGGATATATGACTGCCATCATCTGCGAGCCCCGCCCTCTAACTGAAAAGTAGTGAAATCCACTCCATGGGACTCTAGTATCCTCATGTTGTGCAGCCTGTCCTTGCACCTGTCAATGAAATCCTGGGCATCCTCACCTCGCTCACCCCCGAATACTGGAGGGTGCAATCGAGTCCATCTATCCAATAACTTCTGCAGATCGCCGTCCGCAGCTTGTCTGAGCTCAGGTGTTGCTGCTGTAGGCTGGGCTCCACCCAAGGGTAGTGTACCTGGGATCTGATACACGGCTTTTGCATGTCCTTCGGCCTAGGAAGTAGGGGTCTAAACTCCCCCTCCTGCCTGAGAAGTGGCAGGATCTGCTGGAAATAAACCTGCATGAGTCATAGAGTCCATGAACCGCATCATACGACCCATGACCTCCTGGAACCCTGTGCGGTCATAAAGTCCACTGGGGCAGGATCTGCTGGGGGCACCTCACCCTGCTCCTCTATAATAGGATCCTCTGCTGGGGGTGCTAGTGGAATAGCTTTGGGATGCCCTCGTCCCCTACCTCGGGTCGGTGCTCTCCCCCGACCTCTACCACGGCCTCGGAGAATGGGGGTAGCAGCCCCTCCCGGGTCTGGAACATCGGATGCGCGCGTCCTCACCATCTGTGAGAGAATAGAAGAATGAGTTTTAGTAAACCATCGACTGCACAATAGAATAAGGATAAAGAGAGATTTCCTAACACCCTGTAGCCTCCCGAAGATAAATACAGACGTCTCAGTATCGATCCGCAGGACTCTACTAGGTTTTCCTGTGACTTGTGAGACCTACGTGAACCTAGAGCTCTGATACCATGTTGTCACGACCCAAATCTGAGCTCAGGCCGTGATGGCGCCCAACGCCGGGGTCGGCTAGCCAACACTTGTATTACTAGCGAGATTACCTTATTTGATAATTTGTTCCAAAACTTGCCAAAATTTTAAGGGTAAATTTATAGGGTGAAAACAAATAACTTAACCTACTTAAATCAACATAACCAAAAGGACCATAAATAACATATACAGTGCCAAAATACAGTGTCTACTCTTAGTGTCACAAGTCTATGGGCGGACTAGTAGAATATACAAAATAAGATAGAATAAATGCGCTATTGTCTGAAGGAAATAAACAAAAATAACAAAAGACAACTCCAAAGTGCTGTTGAGATACGCCAAGGGGAGCAGCTCACTGTGGAGTCGGTTACATAGTATGCTCTAAAGATCGTTCCCCAGTCTGATAACCAGATGCACCTGCCTCAGAACCTGTACAATTAAGTACAGAAGTGTAGCATGAGTACATATAAGAAAATATGTACCCAGTGAGTATCCCGTCTAATCTCGATGAAGCAGTGACGAGAAGTAGACGTGATACTTACTAGGGTCATGATTTAATAACAGGACTAAGTAAGACTAGGCAAGGATAGCAGTCCTAGAAATCATAAGACATGAAAATATCAACTATAAATTTACAATTTACCTCTGCATGTCAAATCACACTAGCATATAATATACTAACTTTTCCTTTTCACATGAAGCCTTTTAAATAATAACAACAAGACTCTCAGTCAATTATACAGTTTTAAATAATAACAAGAAGACTCTCAGTCAAATATACAACACATAGTATGCCGGAGCGTACGACCGAAGCGTCGCGAAAATAAACGTGCACTGCCGAGGGTCAAACGGCTCGAACCATAGATGCATCTATTACCCCACTCGTGAATCGAACATGCGACGTGGTTGACATAATAATAAGGCTACCCCGCTCGCGAATCATACATGCGACGCGGGTGCTCGTATACATACACAGAATTATCAGGAATTCAGGAATTTAATAGAGATTATACTTGCAAACAAGAACTTAAGCATCTGAAATTCGATTTTAACTTTCCTAATATACTCATGCTAATTCAAGGATAATAAGCAACTCGAAATACATTTAGGGATACATGTAAGGCACATAAAAGCATGCTCGTGAGTCCTAAAACTACCTGGCATGGCATAATAGTAGCTACACACGGACTCTCGTCACTTCGTGCGTGCGTAGCCCCCACAAATAAGGAAATTTCAATCATTTATAATCACTTATGGGGACAATTCCCTCTTACAAGGTTAGAAGGGAGACTCACCTCGTGTCGGGCCTACTTTCCGGGTCAAGAATGCGCCTGAAACTCCGAACTCGCCTCCCAAGGATTCGAAACTAGTCAAATAGGGTATACATAAATTAATATATGCTCAAAGGTAAGAAATTTTTCTAATTAAGCCATTATCCAACCTACTTGAAGAAATCCCAAAATTCATCCCCGGGCCCGCATGCTCGGATTTCGTAAATTTTCGAAGGAAACACTTTCCCATAACCTAAGGATCATTAGTATCTAGTCGTTGTATGATTTCGTGGCAAATTCATTGGAAATTCTCCGAATTTTCACAAAACCTAGGTTACTACTCTAACCCTTGATTTTTCACTAATTAGGTAGTTAATCTAGCTAGGAATTCATGCATTAAGCTAACACTAGGGTAGAATTCACTTACCTTTCAGTAGCTAGGTCGCGGGGCTCTTTTCCAAGCTCTCAAGGTCTCTAATGGAGGAAAGAAATGGAGAAAAAATGAACATTTCTCGTTTTTAAAAGAACACACTGCCTACAGTGGTTCCGCACCTGCGAGTAATGGCTCGCACCTCCGGAAATGGGACAAGGGGCAAATCTCGCACCTGCGGAGTGGAGCCCGCACCTGCGGAATATTGTCCGCACCTGCGAAGAAGGGCAGAATCACCTGGGGCCGCACCTGCGAGGCCTGGACCGTAGGAGCCGTCTCGCATCTGCGACTAGGCAACCGCACCTGCGGTCACACCAGATCAGGTGCACCAGCAGCTGCTTCAACTGGCTTTTGGCCTCGTTTGGTACCCGGGAGGCACTTTGGCCCGCCCGAGCCCCCGTCCAAATATACCAACAAGTCCCAAATCATAATACGGACTCGCTCGAGCCTTCGGAACACCCAAAACAACACTAAAACTCAAAATCACACCTCAAAACCCCTAGAATCAAAACTTAAGAACTTCAAGTTCTTGAATTCGTTACCAATGCGTCGAACCGGCCTATACTACTCGGAATGAAACCAAATTTTGCGAGAAAGTCATAAATGACATAACGGAACTATTCTCGATCTCAGAATTTTGTTCGGACCTCGATAACACAAAAACAAGTTCCAAACCAAATTTCAAACTTAAGGGAACTCTTATTTCGATATTGGGCGCCGAAACGCTCCCGGGTCATCCAAAACCCATTCAAAACATACGCCCAAGTCCGAAATCATCATATGAAGCTATTGGAACCGTCGAAACTCGATTCCGAGGTCATTTACTCAAAATATTGACCGAAGTCAAACTTGGCCAAAAAGGCCAACCTTAAGGAACTAAGTGTTCCTATACCACTCTAAGCACTTCCGAATTCCGAACCATCCGTCCCCGCAAGTCATAAATCACAATAAGCTACTATAGGAAGTTTCATTTAGGGGAATGGGGTCCGATAACACTAAACGACCGATCGGGTCAATACATGAACCTTAATAGAAGACTCACGGAGATCCTCTTGGGCTTGTGTGGGCGATTGAACAAGTTCTCCAGAGGAAGCCTCTTTCTGGTTCAACAATTACTTTAAGCTTCTTATTTCCTCAGTAGCTCGGGAGAGTTGTTCGGCAAATGAAGATTCAAGGAGATTTGTGTCCTTGCCTTCCTCATTTGATGAAGCCTTCTCAATGGCTAGCTCCGCTTCTATCACTCTTACCTGCTGCTCCAAGGTACATTTTTCATCCCATACCGCTTCCATGTCAAGTTGAAGACTCTCGAACTGTTCTTTCCAATTATCTACCTTGGTATGGTAGTCATTCATCAACTGCTCCGTATGTACGATCCTTTTCATCATCTTTGTGCCAATGAGATTGATCTGCACAAAAAAGGAAAGTATGATACGGTAAAAGCTAAATTCTGAAGAAGAAAAAAACACACGAAGTGTACCTTCCAAGATGAGTGTACAATCTCATCCATCCATGTAAGAGAACAATGGCTCTCCAACTTCGACTTTTCAGTAGGTCCAATCAAAGGCCTTGACCATACATTTTCCTGGCCTGATTTCTTCAAGAGGCTACCTTCCGGCAGGAACCTCTATGGTATCTTGTCTCATCACCCCACTACTAGAAGAACCGATTTCAATGTGAGAATGCACGATAGTAGGGGTAGTTGAGGGAGCCATGAGAGGCACGGTTGGGCAGTAGGAACAACAATAGGCACGGTTACTTGATGTTCCATCGGAGCAGATTCAGGAATGATTGCAAGAGGCGCTTCCTCAGAAATTGATCCAATATGTTCTTCATGAAACCCATGAAAGAACAATTGTTCAACCGAATCATGGGTTGCACTAGGAGTTTCTTCTTTAGAATTCACTTGAGTAGCACCATCAGGCTCGGGTATGGGAGCTGGATCAGTCAAGGGAGTAGATTCATCATCAGACACAACACGTCTCCTTGCTCATGGCCTTCGCACTAGCAAGCCTTCCTCTTGCTCCTCCTCATCTTCCACGGTCTGGGTCTTATCCACCTTCCTTTTTGACGAAGAGCCTAAAATTATCTCCTGAGCCTTGGGTAAGGAGAGCCTAGAAGCAGTAATTGCAGCAGCAGTGACTCCACGAACAGGAAACCCTAATAAGCAAAAAGGGTCAACCAAATTCGACGGAAAGTATAAAGAGAAAAAGGAAATCAAGAAAAATATTACTGTGAGTCTTTACTTTCAAACCAAACCAAACAGAAAGGTGATTCCAAGACCTTTCCTCCATTGGTGCAATCGATAACAATTTTTCTACCCAACCACGAAAACTGAGAATCTCCTCAACAGTTCCCATGGTTGCTGAAAAAAGACAAAAAATAGTTACGAGAACGAGCATTCATCAAGAGAAGGAAAGAAGGGAATAGATAAATTACGTGCAAAGTTTCACTTCTCAGGGAAGGGAATATTTTCTTCACTTACTAATCCACTAGTAGGGGCAGCAACAAACCTATCATACCATCCTCGGTCTTTGTCATCTTCAGGGATGACTAAGACTCTCTTACTTCTCGCCACAAGAGTAAAACCTCCCTGACAGAATAATTTGGGAGAGTAAAGATGGATCAAGTGATAGAAGGTAAGAGGAAGCGAAGCCGAATTTGCTAGGTACCTAAGGCATGATACTGCCCTCCAAATAATAGGACCAATTTGTCCCAAACACACGTTAAAGAAGTGACAAAACTCTATAATGACTGGATCGATGGGAGGCCTAAAACCTAAGGTGAAGGGATATGTATATACGAAAGAAAAACCAGCTTTGTAAGAAGTTATCCTTTGATTTTCATTGGGGACCAAAACCGGGAAATCAAATTTCCAACAACAATCTCTACGCATAAGAGAAATTAAACCCTCAGTGATTTGAGAAGAGTAGAGATTAATGCGATCATGAGATGTCATGGAAGTAACTTGGTCTTTTATTGCCTCATTATCTTTTACATAGGAAAGTTCAGCGGGTATGATTTCTTCTACTGTTGGTTCACGAAGTGGTTCAGTAGATTCTCTACTCCTAGAGGAAGATCTATGAAAGATGAATCTCTAGTCCTAGAAGAAGACGATGGAGTAACATTAGCCCTAGAAGTTGGAGGAGGAGTGATATTACGTTGAAAGGGAGATCCTCGAGTTGATGTAGATCCTTAACTTTTTAGTCTGCCACCTCTCCTACTCCGAACCGTAGCAGAAGAAGGGGAGAGTTCATCTACTATTGTGACTTTTTTTAGGGTCTTGGTTTGAAGAAGACATAATTGAATGAGAAAGGAGTTTGCAAGTTATGAAAGAAGGATAGAAGTTTTTTGTAGAAGCAAATTAAAAAAGGATATTTATATACAAAGACAACCGTCAAAAATGGCCAACAATGATGGGAATGCCATTATGAAAACTTTTACTTCATGACTAATGCAGCCGCAAAAAATCTTAAAACTCGCTGAAGAATTGCATAACCAATCCGGGATTGCCACGTGGCACATGCATTAAATGAAAGTGACAAACAACGTATAAGTTCATAAGCAGGTTCAATGGTATGAGGGAAACAACGTCAAATTTTTTTTACCATAAATAAGTATTCACTTACCAAATATTTAATCGATAAATAAATGGTAAGTGGGGACTATCTGTATTGGTAAAAATAGATATTACACGTGGAATTAATCAAGTGTATGACAAAGCAAGCGAAGAGTGTGGGCCATCTGATGTTTGCATTAGCGAACATCGCTTCGCATTTGCGAAGGGGGTTTTGTGGGGGCAGTGATCGCAAATCCGATCAATTGGTTGCAATTGCGGGGAAAAAAGTGTTCGCATTCGCAAAATTCTCATCGCAAATACGATGAATGCATAGATGTGATGGCATCTTCACATTTGCGAACCCCAGGTCGCAAATGCGACATCTGCCGTTGATCAAAACTTGACTTAGACGAGATTTTTGGTTCATTCTTCAAATTTTCAAAACCTAGAACCCTAGAGGCGATTTTCCAAGACCCTTTCATCCCCAAATCGTTGGTAAGTGATTCTAACATATTTCCTTTCAACCTTTCATTACATTTCACAAAACATTAGCCTAAAATCTAGTGTTTTCATGGTGGAAATTGGGGGTTTTTGGGTAGAAATTAATTAGGGATTTGGTAAATTGGGGATTTAGACCTCAAATTGAGGTCGGATTCAAAAACAAATTACATAATATGGCTTGGGGCGAATGGGTAATCGGGTTTTGGTCCGAACTTCGGGATTGGACCAAGCGGGCCCGGGGGTTGAATTTTGTTGACTTTTTCAAAATTAGCCTAAATTGAATTCTTTGTAATCGTAGGTAGTTCCCAAGGATCAATTTGAATCGTTTAGTTGGTAATTTGCTAGATTTTATTGGCTCGGAGCCTTGTTTGAGAGGCAAAGATGTGGTTGAGCATTGAGTGGTCTTTGGAGGGAGTAAGTGTTGTGTCTAACCTTGACTTGAGGGAACTAAAAACCCTCAGACTATGTGTTATGTGAACTTCATGTGAGCGGCGTATATGCAAGGTGACGAGTGCTTATGCGCTACCGAATTATCTATTTTCCCATTTATATTAAATTATCTCCTTCCCTGTCTTAATTGGTATATGCTCTAAATGTGCTCCCATGCCTAATTGCTACTTGTTAGTCACTGTTTCCTCCTGTTTATGAATATAGATCCTTACATAGATTCATGATCACCTACTATTTGCTCAAGTTGGTTTATTTGAACCTTCTAGTTGTAAATTCTGGATTGGTCTTGCTGTGTAGTATTACTTATGCGGATTATCATATTGCACAAGTTTCCTATTTATTTCAGTTTGGTGTTTAGAGATTGTAATGGTTTTTTCTGTGATTTGAATTGTATGTTTTATTGTGCATATTGAGTACTTGATATTGATATTGTGGGATCAGGTTGCACGCCCAACATGTGAAATGGGTTTTACTGCTCATCACTACTGCTCAGCCTTTATTTATGATTGTTACTTACTGAGTTGGTGTACTCACGTTAGTCCCTGCACCTTGTATGCAGATCCAAGTGTTACTAGACGTACTAGCGAGCATTAATCTCATCCGTCGCGGGTCATTTGGAGTTAGCGAGGTAGATGCATGGTGATCGCAACCTTGCTCTTCTCCCTCCTATCTTCCCATAGCTATTTTTAGTGGATTTCCGGACTGTATTAATCTTGGCATTGTTAGACAGATATTGTACACGCTCATGACTAGTGACACCCGTTGTCGGGCCTTTATTTCCGTATTTTTCCTTGTTTTAAAGTTCTTATGAAATATTTATCGTTAAATAGCTTGAAAGTAAATATTATTTTTAAATAAAATATTGTGTTGTTTGGGTAGTGAGTCGGCTGGCCTAGTACAACGATAGACGCCATCACGACTTGGTTGTTTGGATCGTGACAGTTATATACTAGCTTAGTTGATTGGCTTCAGTTCTTTTATTTATCATTAGTTCAATTTAATAATATATTCAAATTTTTAGCTCTGTTTTCCTTTTATACTTATTATATATGTTATGTTAAAATTGTTTTAATTTGCTATAATAACTTTTATTGTTTATTTAGCATATCGTGTTGAAGTTCCAATTGTCAAAGTTCCAAGCTTCAGCATTATATGATAGAATTATTTTGTGTTTTATTTAGGAATATTTTTATCAAGATGTTATTTTCACATTAAAAAGTGACTAAATATTAATTACATTTGAAACAGTGACTAAACTTTGATTCTCGACTCAAAATTGTTCATCCCATTTTTATGAACGAAAATACCAGTAGCAACATTGTTTCCTAATTTGGTTTTAACACAGAACCACCAATGAATTCGACACACGCCCAAACCCAGACGCAGAGCTGTAAGTGGGCCAACCCTGTCAAGCAAAGGCGGAAAACAAATTAGTCACATTTATTGAAAAATAGTCACAGTTTCAAAAGTAATCGAAAGTTAGTCATTTTTCATGTGGATAAAATCTGAACAAAAACACCGTTTAAAATTCGGAAAACTTTCAGTATAATATGTTGAAGTTTGAATTTCTTACATATGAGATTCCAACATAATGTGTTGGAAGTTCATACGCAGAAGGCTCAATAATCCTGCATGTTATGCTGGAACTTTCCGTGTGCTGGAGTTCCAACATAATATATTGGACGTTTATATACATGAGCTCCATAATCCAGCATATTAGGAACTTTCAGTGTTTCAAAAAATAATGGCTATTTTTAATGATTTTGCAAAGCTGGCTATTTTCAATTACCAGTCAGAAAACTGGCTAGCTCGTGCTAGTTTCACAGCAATGGCAGGTGCCCGCCCGTGTATCTAGTCTGGACCTTTTTTTCTTTTCTTTTCTGGAACACCTTATTTGTATGGCAAGGCGGATTTATAGCCGAGATTATTGGACATGTGAACTCATGGTCTTTCTGTAAAACTAGGTATTTAATGTTTGTGTTTTCTAGAAAGCATTTTACCTCATATAACAAACTATTACATCATATTTATTATAAACCGAAATAATTTCAAAATATTATTACTTATAGCTACCTTTTCTATTTCATAGCCAAATATATATTTATTTATATCTACCATTGAGGTATGAAATACGCCAATTATGTTCTCTCTCTCTCTCTCTCTCTCTCTCTCTCTCTCTCTCTCTCTTCCTTCTCTCTCTATATCAGCAAGATTCTCAATTCCCTCTCTTCTTCATCAAATCAGCAGAATCTTCGGCATCATCATTCACTATTGGCTCATCCTCTTATGCGATTAGATCTGGCCATGGCTACACTTGAGAAGATTTGAGGGCCGCATTTTTGTTCTGTCACGGTCTGGAATCCCAACATCGGGGTCGTGATGGTGCCTAACATCCACTTTCTAGGCAAGCCGGCGTTAGCTAATAAAATAGCCAATTTTAAACATTTAAACCACGATGATGATATACAACGAGAAATAGAAACTCAAATCAACATCGTACTAATATAAGTCGCGTGATTATATCTACATCCAAAGATTCGGAGTCACGAGGACACGATAAATTAGAAGTCTACAAACAGAGTCTGAAATAAATACAGCTGTTTCAAAGGAAATGAACAACAACAGTGGGAAGAGGAAGGGGACTTCAAGGTCTGCGGACGCCAGAACATCTACCTCAAATATCTATATGCAATGGTCCGAGTTGACGCACCGCTGAGACCAATACCGACCCAACGTGCTCTATAAGTGTTGAGTCTAACTTCGACGAGGTAGTGACGAGGCAATGATATGACACCTACGTAAATAAATATGTACAAGTATATTTAAAGCAGCAATAATAACAGGAAATGATAACGTACAAATAGCAAATAAATCATCAACCAATGAAACAAGATAAATCAATGATATGAAAATGGCACGACATGCTTTTACTCTCGTCCTTACCATGAAATGACGATAATAGTAAAATGAAATGGAACAGCATCACCCTTAGTGATTTTACTCTCATCCTCACCACGTAACAATGAATAAATGAGATAAATGGCACGACATCACCCTTCACGCTTTCTCTCTCTTCCTCACCATATAATAATGAATAAATGAGATAAATGGCACTGCATCACCCTTCATGCTTTTACGCTCTTCCTCACCATGTATTAATCAATAAATAAGATAAAGACAATGGCACGACATCACTCCTCCTACTTTTACGCTCATGCTTACCATGTAATGAAGATACTATGAATTCGGGAAATAAATAATACAGGGAACGTATTTAACCTCAAATATGATGCCGAGATACCAAACTTCAACTTCCAAAATACTCAACAATTATTAAATAAGCAATAATTATGTAAGGAATAATCAAAGAAGTAATAACTTAACTTAAGCATGGACATTATAATTATTAATGCAATAAAACACAAGGAAACAAATTACACCCCCATTCTTTAACCCAACAAAAACGCATAAGTACTCACCTCACATATATGTTGTTCCCATACATTAAACACATCGCAAATAGACTAACAAGTTCTAATCCCTCAAGTCAATATTAACCACGATACTTACCTCGCTTCGCAATTAAATCAAAGCTCAACCAGGTCCTTTCCTCTAAAATTCACTTCCAAACCAATCGAATCTAACCAAATATAGTTCAAACAATTCAAAATAAACTTTAGAAACTACGCATGAGTGAAAAAGATTAAATATTTAATGACTTTGGTTTGGCCTGCTTGGTCAAAACCCGAGATTCATATCAAAATCCAATTACACATTCACCCCCGAGCCCGATTATGTGATTAGTTTCAAATTTTGGCCTCGATTTGAGGTCTAAAACTCAATTTCTACCTAAATCCTTAATTTCTAACATGAACAAGCATAGGTTATAGGCTAGAAATACACGGGTGTTGATGGAAATGGAAGAAAACGAGTTAAAATATACTAACCTATGAAGTGTGGATGAACTTCCGTTTCAAAATCTCCTCTAGGTCGAGCACACATATGCAGATGGTGAAAAATGAAGAAAATCTCGACTTTGGGATATTTAATTGACTGGGCATCAGGTCTCCATCGCGTTTGCAAAGGACCTGACGCGATCGCGAAGCAAAGCAGCCATGTTGGCCTACGTGTTCGCAATATTCCTCACGCTTTCGCCAAGGCTTCTCCGCTGGCCTTCGCGTTCGCGATCCAAGGCTCTCGTTCGCATAGAACACTCAGCAGCTACCCTCTCAGGACCATACCCATCGTGTTTGCATGTTATTGGTCGCGTTCGCGAAGGGTGATCTCACCACTGCTTCGCGTTCGCGGCCTCAACTTCGCGTTCTCATAGAGGAAATTCCACCCATTCCAAGTTACCCTTTGCGATTGCGAGAGTAGCTTCGCGATCGCGAAGAACAAAGCACCGGACACCAGAATCCTTGAAAACAACATTTCTTCTAAGTTCAAAATCAGTACGTAGCCTATCGGAAACTCACTCAAGCCCCTCGGGATCCAAATAAAACATTCATACAAGTGTAATAACATCATATGAACTCGCTCGCGTGATCAAAATACCAAAATAACACCTAGAGTCACAAAACTTAAGAACTTTCAAATTCACAACTGGATGTTTGAATCACATCAAATCAACTCCCTTTTGTACCAAAATTTATAGATAAGTCATAAATAGTGAATGAACCTATACCAAGTTCCGGAACCAAAATCCGAACCTAGTATCAACAAAGTCAACCTACGATCAAATTTAGGAATTCTTTGAACCTTCAAATTACTAGATTTCAACAATTCACGTTAAATCAAGTTAAGGACTTTCGAATTCAATTCTGGGCATACGGCCAAGACTCAAATCACGATACGGACTCACCAAGACTGTCAAAATACTAATCTGGATCCATTTACATAAAATATTGAACGTAGTCAGCTCAAATCATTTTAAAAGTTAAAATTCACATTTTCTTTAATGTTTCACATAAAAAATGCAAAAATAATACGAACTGCGCACACAAATCGAGAAAGGTTAAATGAATCTATTCGAGGTCTCGGAATATAGAAATGAAGGCTATGTGACATACATTAAATGGAAGTGACAAACGACATATAAGTTTAGAAGAAGGTTCAGTGGCATGAGTGAAACGACGGCAAAACATTCCCGCCATAAATAAGTATCCACTTACCAAATATTTAATCGATAAATAAATGGTAAGTGGGGGGACTATCTGTATTGGTAAAAATACATATTACAAGTGGATGAATGGAAGAGCTACGGATGGATAAAAGTTTAGAAAGAGATGCGGAACAAAGAGATACGGGATAAACACCCACGAGGTGGTTAGAAATGGGTGCTCGAATCTATTCGAAGAGTTGAAGAGATGCGGTCAAAATGAACTAGGGATGAAAAGAGGGCAGATTCATAGATCTTCAATCAATGAGTTTAAACGTTACATAATCTCCACGCAACAGTTACAATTACCTATTGTAACGTTTCTTTAATGATATAAATACTCATTAATGCTAAATCAAAAAAAGAGGAGTAGACGTCGTACTAAAAAACTCCATATAAAAAGGAATAAGATATGACTTGTATGGATATGTTATAATCATTGCTGAAATATACTTTACATTCTTGTGCTCTTATTATTTTCCTATTCTAAAGTTCTAATTTTCATTATTGCTTTAGTTAATTCTCTAGATTATCAGAAGCCCGAGTACTTCTTAAAATAAGCTTTGGATAAGAATCTGATTCTTTGGTTAAACACTACATGGCAGGAGTCTATCCGGTATTTCATGTTTCTATGCTCCGGAAGTATCACGACGACCATCTAATGTGTTGGATTTAAGCTCAGTCCAGCTGGACAAGGATTTATCTTATGTTGAGGATCCGATTTCCATTTTGGAAAAGTAGGTTTGAAAGTTGAGGTCAAAGAACATTTCTTCCATGAAGGTTTAGTAGAGGGGTCACACGGTCAAGGAGGCGACTTGGGAGACCGAGCATGATATGCGCAACCGTTATCCTCATTTATTCACCACTTCAAGTATGTCTCTATACTCGTTCAAAGATGAACGATTATTTTATGAGGGGAGGATGTAACGACCTAGCCGGTTATTTTGAGAGTATTAGCCCCGATCCCCTATGTTCTGCTTTCCCCATATCATTTTATGCATATGTGACTTGCCGGGAGGTTTTGGTTTTGGTTTTGGAGTGAAATGGGACACTTAGTTCCTAAAATGGAAGCTTAAGTTCAAGGAATTTGTCACGACCCCAAATCCTAACAGGTCGTGATGGCGCCTATCGTGGAACTAGGCTAGCCAACCATCACTTTACTACGCATTCATTCAATTATAACAGTTCACAATATAACAATAAGCATGCAACCACAACACAAATAATATAATTAAGTCTTAGCGTCCCCATAATATCCTAAACAACCTCCCAGAATTGGAGTCAATAGTCATGAGCATCTAAGAATAAATAAATCTAACTCTGCTAAAACTATAATATATGTCTCTGAGACAAATGCTAAAGCTAAATAGGGAAGGGAAATGGAGAAGATGTGGACGCTGGACAGCTACCTCGAAATCCCGTGAAATGTTGCTATTGAACATGCGTCAGCTACTGCTGCGAGCTAGTACCTGGATCTGTGCACAGAGGCACAGGGAGTCTTTATGAGTACGCCAACTCAGTAGTAATGAAAATAAATCACAGTCTGATAAATATAAACACACAGTACAGATACACAATTTCACAACAGCCAGTAAAACACCAAGTCACCATGCAGTATTCATCAGTAATAAGTTCGAAATCGGTTTCCAGAAATCCTTTGAAAACAAGTACAATATCAGCATATTTCAGTAAAATTCTCAGTAAAAAAACCAATTTGAAAACGAAGTAAATCATAGTTCGAAAACTCAGTAAAAATCTTCATAAAACTCCCCCTCGGGACAAAATCATTTCTCGTAACAATTTCTTTCAGTAACAGCCCATCACGAAACCTCACAATCACTCAGCCCATCAGGCAACCTCACAATCACTCTGCCCATCAGGCAACCTCACAATCACTCTGCCCATCAGGCATCTTCACAATCACTCTGCCCATCAGGCATCCTCACCATCACTCATCATAAGTCCCGCGGGCATCACTCAATCGGTATCGGCGCTCAGTCGGGGTGTGTTACAGACTCCGGAGGGGCTCCTACAACCAAAGCTCAATAATAAGCCACATCATGGCATAAATCACACACAATATAGGCCCGCAGCCTCACTCATATCACATCATCCTCATATTGTAGGCAAGCAGCCTCACTCATGTCATAACATCCTCACAATATAGGCCTGCAGCCTCACTCAGTCAGACACTCTCAATTTGCCCTTTAGGCCAAAATGTACCGGGTTCTCGACCCAAAAACAATGTTTCATTTTCAAGAAGTAGTTCAAAATACTCTGAGTGTCAAAACAATTTCACAAAAAAGACCGAGTGAAAAATCATTACATATCAGTGAGGAAAATATAGTAAACACAACCCTCCGCGATCGCACAGAACAAACTTCGCCTGCCCCAATTTACTCTCCTCGATCGCATTACTTCCCCCGCGATCGCAGTGAAGGAAGTTGATGTGCACAAAAACCAGAAAACCAGCTATGTATTCAAGTCCAAATGACTCCGTTAATCACCCGAAATCAATCCCGAGCCCCTAGGGACCCCAACCAAACTTACCAACATATCCCATAACATCATACAAACTTAGTTGCACTCTCAAAACACCAAAACTAACATCAAAACACCAAATTTACATCGGATTCAAGCCTAAGAACTTTGATATTTCTAAAATCCACCAATTATGCCGAAGCTATCCAAATAAACTCCGATTGACCTGAAATTTTGCAGACAAGTCCAAAATGACATTACGAACCTGTTCCAACTGTCAGAATTCCATTCCGATCTCGATAGCCTATTTTCCCCTGCCGATCGGAATCGCCAAAAACTAACTTTCGCCAATTCAAGCCTAATTCTACACCGGACATCACAAAATTATACTAAACACACTCCTAAGTCCCAAATCACCTAACGAAGCTATCCGAGCAATAAAATACGCATTCCGAGGTTGTTTACCAATAGGTCAACTCTCAGTTGACTTTTCTCATCTTAAGGTCATTCTTAAGGACTAAGTGACTAAATCATCACTGCAACCATTCCGATTCCAAGCCTACAAACTCTCACACATCAATAACAGTATATCCAATTCATAACAAGTCAATAACAAAAAAAATTAATGCAAGTTTTACGTTACGACAGACCGGGTCGTTACATTCTCCCCCACTTAAACAAACGTTCGTCCTCGAATGTGCCTAGAGATGTTCCAACACCACCAAAAATTGCAGTGTAACCTTTCATGCACATATTCGGGGGTGATCCCACGCCACCCTACCCCATCTAGGTCTGATAACACAACATAGCTGAAATTTCATTATCAAATCCTGACCCATAAACCTTAAAACCAAGTTTCCACTTCTGAAATAATTTACAAGTTCAAATTTCCACGACTATAAGCTGAAATAGTCTGAACACGCTGTATCAAACCATATCCGTAACCCAAGATGAAATCACATAATATACCGCGTGGCTCAACCACTCATAGCGTTAACTCCTAATCACAATAGATGTTCAACAACTCAATACCGGTACATACCCTCTTATCAAACCATGCCTCGCTCTAACACTTCCATATACTGCCGATGATGAAAGAAACACGTATAAACCAGCAACCACTCGTCCGATCAGTATCAATGCCAGCCAGTGCCATAACTTGTGCAACTTGTGCACTCAATAACCACATACCAAGAGCTCAATTCATTAAATAAAGAAGACTCACACGAGAGTACTATCCTGCCACTAACACTTACCATTACCACATCATGCTAAAAGCCTAATACGCATCGTGAAACCATATCACACAAATCCGACACCAAGGATCATACCTCAACCTAACTGAGTTACAAAGCGTGATCCTTTCCAACTGCTGGACCACATGACATACTCCAAGCCACCTTGATCAAAATCAATAACCATGCAAAATTCGACGTCCATTACTCAAAATGCATTGCCATAACCATGGGGAAATCGGACGATACCATGCCACCCGAACTAGAAAGAACATAACCAACACGTCTCAATCCTGCAACAGCCAATTACTTACCTTACTCAAATCTCGCTATAAAGCCCCGATAGAACTACACCCTATGCACATATATAATCAACGATCACAATTCCTCGAAACACCGAAAGCTAACTCATAGGTCACTCCAAAACACGAATAAGCTCAACAACAATCAAATGGTACGTCCTTCAACAATAACAATTTGGGGGTTAACATTTCCGACTCAGGGTAGAACACACACCCATACTAGCCTACAATTAATTATATTCTAAATCAACTCTGTTCATCCACAACAGGTAGATAACTTTCCAAAGGTTCATCATGACTGAATCATGACACATACTAGCACCTGACTAGCTTTGCTCGCATCTTCACGGTCTACAACCACAAAATAACATGTTCCTGAGAACTCCCAGTCTCGGAATCCATAAAACGTACCAATTACCATATCTGATCCCAATTCCACCACTCGAATATATAACATGTCTCTAATACTCAATCATTCCATGAGGATACTCCTAAAATTCTTCTATGCCACCAACAAACTTGAATATCGGCAGTCGATCCAACAAGAGAGCGTCGCAACACCAATGATGCACCCTTACTCAAACACATTGCCTTAAGCACATTGTCCTTTATGAATGTATACTCTCATCCAGACACCCAATAGTGCTATCCTTTACCTAATCATATGAAACTGTCAGTTTTGACCTTCCTTCCAAAACTGAATCGTGACCTCACATATGCCACTCTCCACTATACACAAAATACCGCATACGCCATGCATCCTATGATAAATATGAGAACTTCATGCTCCCTTCCTATCCAGAAACAACTATGTACCCAACTAGACAAGAACTTTCCATTGATCCCATTTAGAAGCCAAATCACTATACATCACATGGCCCTCACGCCAGTAGAAATATACATCTCCAACCATGGTAGAAATCATCAAGAACTCCCGAATCACATTTGTACAACACCAAACCGCCAGGACCGAATCCTTCTAACTCAACCAAGCTACGCATGCCACAAAATTCTAAGAGAATTCTAAGAAACACCTGTAACAACTTATTACCTTATAAGCACCCAAAGAACTAACCATATCCATTATCATGCCGATTCGACGTACTACCAAGTTGTCCTATTTATCCAAGTTCCTTCTGACTTACCTTCGAATTGATACTTCTTCTTTCCATAATACCGCAATTCTCAATCCCGACTCATCGCACGAAACCCANATCCCTTCTCACACCTTGAAGACTTCCAATCGTTACATATAACCTTGAACCATCCAAACCATTCTCGAGAGTCACCCACTCTGCGCAATTCTCCATTAAACTGATCAAGTAACAGAACGACCTGACCCCGCTTGAAATCCACATACTAGGAAAGTAATCCACACCTTTGAATCAACAAGCACACGCATACATTGCACGTTCTACACTTACCAGTACAACTCCATCATTCAATGAATTCCACTATCCGTAAAGTACATTACA
>ML252917.1:47118-61440 GCA_005239495.1 Nicotiana undulata | reverse complement strand
GCTCTAGGCCCATACTCAGTCAGAATTACCAGTCTCCTCACAACACTCTCATTATGTAAACAGCCCAAACAATGGCAATGCATGATAAATCAATGATTTCTGAGACTGAAATATGAATGCATGTGTAATAGCAGGACTGAGCATGCACAAGTAAGGTTCACAATAGAAATAACGGTAACGGGCCATTTTCGATCTCCACATATAGACATGAAGTCTTATCATTTATACTTGTTATGTTTTCTTTTAGATTCTACGCATCAATGGCCTTCACAGTACCGATATCATGGTGGAACAACAGTTAGACAGTGCCTGGTAATAAGACGGGCCACAACAAAACAACCAACACTCATATGCCCGTCACTTGGCGAGTGTATCATAGTATCTATCATCAATTAGCATGTACATTGGGGTTTTGAACCCCTCAGTTCCAAGGTTGAAGCCGTTACTTACCTCGAAACCGGCTCAACTCTACTCCGCCGGGCCCTTTCCTCGAGAATCGGCCTCCAAATGCTCCAAATCTATCAATAATCAATTACATAGCGTCACAATGTGCTAAGGAACAATCCCCAAATCAAAATTTAGCAAAAATACCAAAATCCCGAATTCGGTCAAAACCCGGCCCTCGGGCCCACGTCTCGAAAGTCAGAAATTTTCACAACACTAGGTTCCTTGTCCTTTCCCGAGTCTAACCATACCAAGAACACGAAAATCGGACCTCAAATGGTCCTCCAATTCCCCCATTCTTCCTCTCTTAAACCCAAGCCCTAACCACCATTTTTCTACTGTTTTTACCCATGATTTCAACCTAAAATCGTTCTTAATGCACAATATAACGAGTTTTGAGTCCAAGAAACTTACCTCCTTGAAGAAACAACGAAATCCCTCTTCAAACCCCTTCAAAACCTCCAACCTGTGTGTAAAAATGGTGAAAGAAGACAAATTTCGCCAAGACTGCCTTTTATAGATTCTGCCCAGGCATTTCCGCAATAGTGGTGCCTTTCTCGCACCTGCGACTCCGCAGGGGCGACTTATCATCCGCTCCTGTGACTTCTCACTTAAGTTGCCCAGCTCCCACACCCGCGATACTCTTACTGCGCCTGCGACATCGCAGGTGCGGACCTCCATCCGCCCTTGCGACCTTTTTTGCACCTGTNCGCCTGCGATATCCACACCTGCGGCCCAAGCATCGCAGGTGCGATCGCACCAGCAACAGCAGCTTCAGCTGCATATTTGGGTTCCAACTTTCCGTTTAATACCCGAATTCAATCCCGAGCCCCTCGGGACCCCAACCAAACATACCAACATATCAAACATGGTTATTCAAACTTTGTCAAGCCATTAAAACACCAAAAACAACATCAAAATTCAATAATTCTCATTCAATTAAAGCCTATGATTTCCAAAAACTTCTGAAACACGCATTTGATCAAAAACCCAACCAACCCATCTCCGAATGACCTGAAATTTTGTGGGCAAGTCCAAAATGACATAACGAGGCTACAGCAACTCTCAGAATCCCATTCCGACCCTCGGATCAAAATCTCGCCTATCAACCAGAATTCGCCAAAATACTAACTTCGCCAATTCAAACCTAATTCTGCACCGGGTATCCTAAAAATATTCTGAACACACTCCTAAGTCCCAATTCAGCTAACTAAGCTATCCGAACCATAAAACCCGCATTCCGAGGTCGTTTACCAATAAGTCAACTCCGGGTTGACTTTTCCAACTCTAAAGCTCTTGTTAGAGACTAAGTGTCTCAATCCAGTCTATTTTCACTCCGAACCCGAACCAACCAACCCCAACACTTCACGAACAGTCTAACCGAGCTACTACAAGACATAAATAAGGGAATAGATGCGTATACCGCGTAATGACGGACCGGGTCGTTACACTGGGACCAACAATTGTGGATCTTGAGGGGTGCCTAACACCTTCCCCTTAGGATAACTTCAAGCCCTTACCCAATCTCTGGTAATGCAAACTAGTTTATGATTTAGTTATTCTAGGTGCCCTAACGCACCATGAAATCGTTAGGTGGCAACTCTTCCTTAAATCTTTTCCTTTAAGGAGTTATCCAGAATGTCATGAAACCCAATCTCCGCGTACCTAACCCGTGCGAGGAAAAAGGGGGGCGCGACAGGAATGTTACCTCTTGTCTTTTTCTTCCCTTAACTATAGATTCGGTAATACTATCATTTTTATCTAGCGTCTTCATCCACATATCACATCTTACTCATAATGCTTCATGTACTCTATTCTTATTCTCTTGCTAATATCTCTGTCTATTCCCCCTCCCCCCCCCCCTCATTATCTCAATGGTTCTTCGGGACACCTAACATTATCTTTTTTTTTCTACTAGGGGCAGAAGTCATACTAAGGTAAATATTTAACCCTTCTAGGATTCCACTGCCTATCTTCAGAAATTTCTGAACATTATAGTATTCATATCTGACTATTCTATTATAGAGTGCACCATCTGGTGTCTCGCAAGGAGATCTATTACTACGTTTGCACTATCCTTCAGAAATGTTAGCTAATGATAATAATCATCCACTATTTTGGGTTACTCTAACCCATATGGATCCTGATATCCCATTCTTCTTTTAAGTTATATCTATTAGCTCTCATAGGGCATAACTAGGATGGGTATAGCCAATTGTATATATCTTTGTTACTACTGAAAGTAACACATAATGCTTATATTTCTCTTCTTGGATTGTAAATACTGATAATCTTCACTATTTCGGTACCCCGTACCCTTCTTCACCTTGCTTCTTTTACTTGTTGAAACTTGTATCTACCTTCCGATTATCTTATTTCATTTTACCATATGGGTAGATAGATATTCTTGCCTTAGAGGTCCTTATTAAGAAACTAACACATCTTAGTACACACATGATATGTTGAAGACCTCACATTTACTCATCATAAGCACGATGCAAAACTAAGGTCCTCTGACTCAACTCTTCCACAGCCACATTGCAATATATTACCAACCGTCTTTCTAGACGTAGGCATCGTCGTATTATGAATAAGATAGAATTTAGGAAATTGAGTTCTTACGACTGAGCTCTACCATACGATCTAGAGTAAGAAGAAAGAGTGAGAGTCCTAAATGCCCTGTAGCCTCTTGCTTATAAGTGTTGTGAACAACACACCAATAAACAAGACTCTACTAAGCACGACTTGTAGACATCCCTAGGATAAAACTACACTGATACCACTTCTATTACGACCCAACCTATGGGTCGCGACGGTCACCAGTACCTTCAACCGAGTACCAACATAACATATCTTTCATATCATACTAACATGGGTAAATGGGCCAAAAGGGTCGTCATGAAATAACAACAATAAAATATAAGTGCATACTAGGCATATGATGACCCAACATTATATAGAAACTTACACATGTGACATACGGGCCTATAAGGCTGACATGATCATTTGTAAACTCAAAACATAGGCCTACAAGGCCATACAAGAATCCATATACCTGATATTTGTTTACTTGGATGACCCAAAGGGTCATCTTATGAATTAACACTCCATTCCAAGCTCATTAGCCTTAAAAAGATAAATTTTATTTACCTCAATTTGCGTAGGCAGTCCGGGCGTGAAACCGGAAAAGTTTTATGTGAAAAATGAGAAATAATAACTTTAGAATTTAAAATTTAGTTTTAGTTGACTTTGGTCAACATTTTGAGCAAACGGATCCAAATCCGTGTTCCGACGGTCACGAGAGGTCCGCAGCAAAATATGGGACATGGGCGTATGCCCGGAATTAATTTTCGAGGTCGCTAACCTTAGAAAACAATTTTTGAAAAAAAATTATTGTGCTGGATTTTCAATGAGATAAAAGAAATGAATTAATGTTTGAAACCGTTGGTATCAAGACCGTATTTTGGTTGCGGATCCCGGTATAGATTTGTTATAGTATTTAAGTACTATTTATGAAATTTGGTGAGAATCGGAATAGATTTGACATGATTCGGACGTTCGGTTGCGAAATAGTGAAATTGAAGTGTTCTTGAGGAAAATTATGAGTTTGAGATTAAATTCGTAGTTTTTGATGTTATTGTGATGATTTGATCTCACAAGCAAGTCCGTATGATGTTTTTAGACTTACGTGCATGTTTAGTTTGGATCCCCGAGGGCTCGGGTGAGTTTCGGATATGCTACAGAGTGAGTTTAGAACTTAAAACTTTGTTAGTGTAACTAATATCTGGTACAGGTCTCTGATCTCACATTTGCGACACATTGTTCGCAAATGCGAACAAGGCCTGGGAAGGCCATCCTCGCAAATGCGAGTTTTTGGCTGCAAATGTGAAGGCCTTCAGATGTCGCAAGTGAGACATTTAAATCGCAATTGCGAAGGCAGGTGGAATTTCAAAGGGTTCGCAATTGCCAACCCCTGATTGCATTTGCGATAACCGCAGCCTGTTAAGTGGGATTTTAGTCGGAGTTTTCACCCATTTTTCAATTCTCTCAAATCCTAAACCTCCATAGGCGATTTTCCAAAGACTCAAATCTTCCAAATGATAGGTAAGTGATTCCTAACTAATTCCTTTCAATCCATAACAACTTTTAACAATATTTCAACCAAGAATCTAGAGTTTTCATGGTAAAAATTGGGATTTTGGGTACAATTTGGGAATTTCAAAATTTGGGAATTTGGACCTCGAATTGAGGCCGAATTCTGAAACCAATTGTATATCTGGGCTCGGGAGAGAATGAGTAAACGGGTTTTGGTCCGAACCTCGAGTTTAGACCAAGCGAGCCCAGGGTCGATTATGTCTTTTGATAGGAAAACTTAGGAAAAACCATAGTTTTGCATTAAATTTAGTTCCTTTAGCACTAATTAATAACATTGAAATAATTATGATTAGATTCGGGTGAGTTGAAGGCCAATTCTAAAGGAAAAGTTGTGCCTGAGCAGTGAGGTGCCTGCGAATTGAGGTAAGTGTTTGGTTTAACCTTGGCTTTAGGGAATAGGAATCCCTGATGTAAATGCTATGTGAAATTACATGTGTGTGGTGTATAGGTGAGGTGACGAGTATCTATGCACCACCAAATTATCTGTTTAGCATGATCCCCTCCCTCTTTCCAATTTATTGTATTTTGTCTTAACTGTTTCATGATTATAGATGCTTCCATGTATACTTGTTTGTTAGATATTGTCTCTCTTATTGAAAGTATTAATTGTTCCTTGGCTTCATTGTGGCACATAAATGATTGAGCTGGTTGTCGGTGCTTTATAATACATTTCGGTTGGTTTCGCTGTGTAGTAATATTTGGTGAAGCTCTTAATTGTACATAGTTCTTTTTACATTTGTGGAGACACAAATATTGCGAAAGACTTTGATTTAAATTGTGAAACCTTTATTATAAATGATGATATGTGATTGTTTGGTGAGAGCGGGTTGCACGCTGCAACAAGGAGTAATAAGGGTGGACATGTGGGATCTGGTTAAACGCCGCAACAGGAGAAATAAGGGTGATATATTTAGGGAGGAGCAATAAGGGTGGACAGGTGGGATTTGGTTGCACGCCGCAACAAGGAGCAATGAGGGAGAATATTCAAGTTTTACTGATTTTAAACATAAAGACTAGAACACTCACTGTATTATTTTTGTCATTTCATACTCTGTTCTACGGTTATTTGAAAATTGGAACTTGGGAATTTTCGTGAGGATTGGTTATAGTTGAGATCTGGAAAAGTTAACTGAGTTGTTTTATTTATTGTTGCAAGTTACTGTTGATTTAGTATATTATTTCCTTCTTGCTTTATTATACCTTGTATCCAGGTTATGTTATAAATGCCCTGTCGTAGCCTCGTCACTACTTCGTCGAGGTTAGGCTCGGCACTTACCAGTACATGGGGTCGGTTGTACTGATATTGAACTTTGCACTTCTTGTGCAGATCCAGGTTTAGGTCGAAGCTGTGATCGAGCTAGAGCCAGTACTATTCACACGGAGACACGAGGTAGATCTGTTGGCGTCTGCAGATTCCTGGAGTCTTCTCTATATTATCTAGATTACTGTTTTATTTGATTCAAAAATGTTAAACATTATTTCTTGAGCCAATTACTTGTAGTATTATTTAGTAGTTCATGAATTGTGACTCAAAACCTTGGGTAGCTAGATATTATAATTAGCATCGAGTTTCGTTTTATTATTTCTCACATTATTCGGCATTCGTTTATTCAAAAAATTTAGAATTTAGTATTATAATCAAATTTTTTAAATGTTGAATCCCTCTAACATTGGCTTGCCTAGAAAGTGTGGTGTTAGGCACCCTCACAATCTTGAGGGTTGGGAATTTGGGTCGTGAGAAGTTGGTATTAGAGCACTATGTTTCTTAGGTCTCATAATTCACGGACAAGCTTAATAGAGTCTTGAGAGATCGGTACGGAGACGTCTTTACTTATCTCTCAGAGGCTATAAAGTTAGGAACAAACTCATTTTTAATTCTACTCTGTCGTGCGATTCTTGTTATCTCGAATATTGATTGAACTCTTCTATTCTCTTGCAGATGGCGATAACACGTGCTTCTTTTTCCGTTGATCAACAATCAGGTCCTCCAGCAGCAGTAGCTCTTACTAGGGGCAGAAGCCGAGGCAAGGGCAGGACACAACCCATTGCTCAGGCAGCAGCCCCAACTACGCAACCTCAAATAGATATTGATGAGGGGGTTCCTCCTCAGACTGATCCAGCAAGACCAGCTCAGGTCCCAGAGGGGTTTATTGCTACCTCGGTGCTTCAGGATGCTTTGGTTCGACTAGTGGGCCTTATAGAGAGTGTAACCCAGACTGGAACATTCCTCGTGGCAACAGCCGTATCTCAGGCTGGAGGAGGGGTTCAGACTCCTGTTACCCACACTCCTGAGAAAGTTACTCCTCATATTCAGACCCAAGCAGCCAATCCAGTTAGGGTAGTTCAGCCAGTTGCTGCAGCACCACTTGTTGATAGGGCAGCTATGTCCTCAGAAGCTTTGTGCAGATTGGACAGGTTCATCAAGCTTTTCCTCGTTCATTTCAATGGTGCTATTTAAGAGGATCTTAAGGAATATCTTGATAGTTCTCATGAGGTTCTTCAAAACATGGGTATTTTGGAGACCAATGGGGTCAACTTTGTCGCTTTTCAGATGAGTGGTTCCGCCAGGAAATGGTGGAGGGATTATTTGTTGACTAGACCAACTGGGTCACCTGCTCTCAGTTGGGATCAATTTTCACATCTCTTTTTGGAGGAGTTTTTGCCTATTACTACTAGAGAAGAGAATCGTCGTCAGTTTGAGTGTCTTCAGCAGGGCAGCATGACTGTTGTCCAATATGAGAATCGTTTTGTGGATTTCGCTTGACATGCTATTATTTTGTTACCCACAGAAAGAGAGAGAGGGTCAGGCAATTTATTGAAAGCATTGCTCAGCCCAGCAGGTTGTAGATGGATAAGGAGACAGGGAGCGAGATTTCCTTTCAAGATAAGCCTAATGTGGCCAGGAAAGTTGAGATGCTTCTCGGGATGAGAGGTCAAGGGTCAGACAAGAGACCTCACCATTCCGGTGGATTCAGCGGTGCCTCATTTGGAGGAAATTTCTTTAAGCAGAGGCCATTCTTCCAGGCCATTTAATTTAGCACTTCAGGCATTTCATGGTACTTCAGGTGGTCGTGGTTCTTATATGCCACCTTCCACTCAGCCAGTCTACAACGCACCATCAGCTCCTATCAGAGCACCTCCTCTGTAGAGTTATTATCGTGGTCAGCCCTCTCGTCAAGGTCAGCCTCTATATCAGGATGAATGCGTTAAGTGTGGTGAATATGTGCATATTCGGAGAGCTTATCTAAGATTTTTGGGTAATCAGCATCAGTACCAGGGTTCTCGTGCCATAGTTCTGGCACCAGCTACAGCACCACCTGCCCACCCAGCCTAGGGTAGGGTTCAGGTAGCCAGAGGTAGGGGCCAGATTATTGGCGGTGGAGGCCAGACCGCTCGAGGTGGAGGTCCGCCAATCAGAGGTCCTCCTAGAGACGTGGTTCAGAGTGGTGAGGCACAGCCCCGATTGTATGCATTTCCAGCCAGACCTAAGGCGGAGTCCTCCGATGCGGTTATCACAGGTATCATTTCAGTTTGCAATAGAGATGCTTCAGTCTTGTTTGATCCGGGGTCTACTTATTCTTATGTATCATCTTATTTTGCCTAGTATTTTGTTATGCCCAACGATTCCTTGAGTGTCCCTGTTTATGTGTCTACGCTCGTGGGGGATGCTATTGACGTAGACCGTTTGCATCGTCCGTGTGTGGTCGTTATTGAGGGTCTTGAAACCAGTGTGGACCTTTTGCTTCTTGACATGGTTGATTTTGATGTCATATTGGGCATGGATTGGCTATCACCTTATTATGCCATCTTGGACTGTCATGACAAGACATTTACATTTTCTTTGCCGCGGTTGCCTCAATTAGAGTGGAAAGGGACTCCTGGTCATTCTCCCAGCAGAGTGATTTCTTATGCCAAGGCTCGTCCCAATGTTGAGAAGGGGTGTTTGGCTTATTTGGCTCATATTCGTGTTTCTAATGCTGAGGTTTCTTCTATAGATTCAGTGCCTATTGTTTGTGAGTTTCCTAAGGTATTTCCTACAGCCCTGTTGGGGATGCCACCCGATAGGGATATTGAGTTTTGCATTGATATGGCTCTGGGCACTCAGCCCATTTCTATTCCTCCATACCTAATTCCCCNATGGCCCCCCCAGAATTAAAAGAATTGAAAGAGCAGTTGCAAGACTTGCTTGATAAGGGCTTCATTAGACCTAGCGTCTTACCTGGGTGCACCGATTTTGTTCATGAAGAAGAAGGATGGATCATGAGGATGTGTATAGATTACCGGCGATTAAAGTCACCATCAAGAATAAATATCCATTGCTGAGAATTGATGATTTACTTGATCAGCTTTAGGGTGCCAGGGTGTTTTTGAAAATTGATCTGAGATCGGGCTACCATCAGTTGAAGATTAGGGCGCTCGATGTTCCTAAGACAACCTTTCGGACGAGGTATGTGCACTACGAATTTCTGGTGATGTCTTTTGGCTTGAATAATGCCCCAACAGCCTTTATGGACTTGATAAATCGGGTTTTCAAACCTCATCTGGATTCCTTCATAATAGTGTTCAATGATGATATTTTGATATACTCCCGCAGCTGGGAGGAGCATGAGCAGCACCTATGGATAGCACTCCTGACTTTGAGGGATAATCAGTTGAATACAAAATTTTCAAAGTGTGAGTTCTGGTTGGATTCCGTAGCTTTATTGTGTCACATCGTATCTGCAGAGAGTATTTAGGTAGATCCTAATAAGATAGAGGCAGTCAAGAACTGGCCTAGCCCTACTTGAGCCACAAAAATCAGGAGCTTCTTGGGTTTGGCAGGTTACTACCATCGATTTGTGGAGGGGTTTTCATCTATGGCAGCCCCAATGACTAAATTAACTCAGAAAGGTGCCCCATTCAAATGGTCGGACGAGTGCGAGGCGAGCTTTCAAAAGCTCAAGACATCCTTGACTTCAGCACCGGTGTTGGTGTTACCATCAGGTTCAGGATCTTTCAGTACATTATGATACTTCCCGTGTTGGGCTTGGAGTGGTATTGATGCAGGAGGGAAGGGTGATTGTATATGCGTCTTGGCAGTTGAAACTCCATGAGAAGAATTACCATGTCCATGACTTAGAGTTGGCAGCCATTGCTCACACATTGGAAATATGGAGGTATTATCTTTATGGTGAGCCGTGTAAGGTTTACACAGATCATCGCAGTCTCCAGAACTTGTTCAAGAGAAAGGATCTTAATTTGAGGTAGGGAAGATGGTTAGAGTTATTGAAAGATAATGACGCCACTATATTATATCATCCGGGGAAGGCCAATGTGGTGGCCGATGCATTGAGTAGGAAGGCAGTGAGAGTTCGTTAGCTTCAGACATTCAGACTTTGGCTAATCAGTTCGTGAGGTTGGATATTTCACCTAGTTGCGTTTTAGCTTGTACAGCTGCTCGGCCTTCCTTATCTGAGCATATCAGAGATCGGCAGAATGATGACCCGGATTTGATGGTCCTTAGGGACACAATTCATCACGGTGGTGCCAACAAGGTTATAGTTGGAGATGACGGTGTTTTGAGGATGTTGGGTCGTATATGTCTGCCTAATGTTGATGGGCTTCGTGAGTTGATCCTTGAGGAGGCTCACAGTTCTAAGTATTCTATTCACCCGGGTGCTGCCAAGATGACAGGACCTACAACAGCATTATTGGTGAGGAAGGATGAAGAAGGACATTGTTTCTTAGGTGGCTCGTTGTTTGAATTGCCAACAGGTGAAGTATGAGCATCAGAGACCCGGTGGTTTGCTTTAGCAGATAGAGATTCCTGAGTGGAAGTGGAAGCGTATCACTATGGACTTCGTTCTTGAACTCCCATGGACTCAGAGGAAGTTCAAAGTCATTTGGGTTATTGTGGATAGGCTGACTAAATCAAAACATTTCATTCTAGTGGCAAGTACTTATACTTCAGAGCGGTTGGCAAATATATATATATATATTCGAGAGATTTTTCGCCTTCACGGTGTGCCCGTGTCAATCATTTATGATCGGGGTGTGCAGTTTACCTCGCACTATTGGAGGGTGGTTCAGCGTGAGTTGGGTACACGGGTTGAGTTGAGCACAACATTTCATCCCCAAACGGACGGGCAGTCCGAGCATACTATTCAGATCTTGGAGGATATGCTTTGCGCATGTGTTATTGATTTTGGAGGTTCTTGGGATCAGTTCTTGCTGTTAGTGGAGTTTGCCTACAATAATAGCTACTAGTCGAGCATTTAGATGGCTCCCTATGACGCATTATATGGTAGACAATGCAGATCGCTGGTTGGGTGGTTCGAGCCGGGAGAGGCTCGGTTATTGGGTACAAACTTAGTTCAAGAGGCCTTAGATAAGGTCAAGGTTATACAGGATTGACTTCTTGCAGCTCAGTCCAGGCAAAAGAGTTATGCCGACCATAAGGTTCGTGATGTGGCATTCATGGTTGGAGAAATGGTATTACTTCGGGTATCGCCCATGAAGGGTGTTATGAGGTTTGGGGAGAAGGGCAAGTTGAGCCCTAGGTATATCGGGTCATTTGAGATTCTTGATAGAGTTAAAGAGGTAGCTTATAGACTTGCGTTGCCTCCAGGGTTATCCTCAGTTCATCCAGTATTCCATGTATCCATGCTCCGAAAATATCATGGTGACCCGTCTCACGTGTTAGATTTCAGCTCTGTCCAATTGAACAAAGATTTGACTTATGAGGAGTAACTGGTAGCCATTTTAGACCGGTAGGTTCGTCAATTGAGGTCAAAGAGGTATCCTTCAGTTCGAGTGTAGTGGAAAGGTCAGCACGTCGAGGCAACTACTTGGGAGTCCGGGTCGGACATGCAGAGTAGATATCCCCACTTGTTTTCCCGTTCAGGTAATTTTCTATGTCCGTTCGAGGGAGAACGTTTGTTTTAGAGGTGGAGATTGTGATGACCCAAAGGGTCATCTTATGAATTAAGATTCCATTCCAGGCTCATTAGCCTTAAAAAGATAAATTTTATTTACCTCGATTTGCGTGCACAGTCGGGGCATGAAACCGAAAAGCTTTTATGTGAAAAAATGAGAAATAATAATATTAAAATTTAAAATTTTGTTTTAGTTGACTTTGGTCATCATATTGAGCAAACGGCCGGATCCGTGTTCCGACGGTCTTGGGAGGTCAGCAGTAAAATATGGGACTTGGGTGTATGCCCGGAATTAAATTTCATGGTCCCTAGCCTTAGAAATCTATTTTTGAAGAAAATTGTTGTGCTGGATTTTTAATGAGATAAAAGAAATGAATTAATGTTTGAAACCATTAGTATCAGGCCCGTATTTTGGTTCCGGAGCCCGGTACAGATTTGTTATAGTATATAAGTACTATATGTGAAATTTTGTGAGATTCGGAGTAGATTTCACGTGATTCGGACGTCCGGTTGAGAAATAGTGAAATTGAAGTGTTCTTGAGAAAAAATCATTAGTTTGAGGTTAAATTCGTAGTTTTTGATGTTATTGTGATGATTTGATCGCACAAGCAAGTCCGTATGATGTTTTTAGATTTGCATGCATGTTTGATTTGGAGCATCAACGACTCGGGTGAGTTTCGGATAGGCTACAGAGTGATTTCAGAACTTAAAAATTTGATGGTGTAACTGATGTCTGGTACAGGTCTCTGATCTCGCATTTGCGAGATCAGGCTTCGCAATTGAGAAGATGACAGACTTGGGAACTGTGACACATTGTTCGCATATGCGAACAAGGCCTGGGAAGTCCATCCTCGAAAATGAAAGTTTTTGGCCGCAAATGGGAAGGCCTTCAGATGTCGCAAATGCGACATTTAAATCGCAATTGTGAAGGCTAGTGGAATTTCAAAGGATTTGCAATTGTGAAACCCTAATCGCATTTGCGATAATCGCAGCCTGTTAAGTGGGATTTTAGATGGCGTTTTCACCCAATTTTCATTTCTGTCAAACCCTAAACCTCCATAGGCGATTTTCCAAAGACTCAAACTCCTCCAAATCATAGGTAAGTGATTCCTAACTAATTCCTTTCAATCCTTAACAACTTTGAACAATATTTCAACCTAGAATCTAGAGTTTTCATGGTAAAAATTGGGATTTTGGATAGAACATAAGAATTTCGAAATTTGGTAATGTAGACCAAATATTGAGGTCGGATTCCGAAACCAATTGTCTATCCGGGCTCGAAAGAGAATTGGTAAACGGGTTTGGGTCCGAACCTCGAGTTTAGACCAAGCATGTCTGGGGTCCATTTTGTCTATTGATAGGAGAACTTAGGAAAAACTATAGTTTTGCATTAAAGTTGTTCCTTTAGCACTAATTAATAACATTGAACTAATTATGATTAGATTCGGGTGAGTTGAAGGCCAATTCTAAAGGAAAAGTTGTGCTTGAGCAATGAGTGACCTACGAATTGAGGTAAGTGTTTGGTCTAACCTTGACTTGAGGGAATAGGAATCCCCGATGTAAATGCTATGTGAAATTGCATGTGTGTGGTGTATAGGTGAGGTGACGATTATCTATTCACCACCAAATTATATGTTTAGCATGATCCATTCCCCCTTTCCAATTTATTGTATTTTGTCTGACTGTTTCATGATTATAGATGCTTCCATGTCTACTTGTTTGTTAGATATTGTCTCTCTTAATTTAAAGTAATAGTTGTTCATTGGCTTCATTCTGGCACATAAATGATTAAGCTAGTTGTCGTTGCTTTATAATACATTTCGGTTGGTTTCACTATGTAGTAATATTTGGTGAAGCTCTTAATTGTACAACGTTCTGTTTACATCTGTGGAGACACAAATACTGTGAAAGACTTTGATTTAAATTGTGAAACCTTTATTATACATGATGAGATGTGTTTGTCTGGTGGGAGCGGGTTGCACGCTGCAACAAGGAGCAATAAGGGAGAATGTTCAATTTTATACGTAAGCACTGGAACACTCATTATATTATTGTTGTCCTTTCATACTCTGCTCTAAGGTTATTTGAAAATTGAAACTTGGGAATTTTCGTGAGGATTGGTTATAACTAAGATCTAGAAAAGTTAACTGAGTTGTTTTATTTATTGTTTCAAGTTACAGTTGATTTAGTTTATTGTTCCCTTCTTGCTTTTATTATACCTTGTATCCAGGTTATGTTATAAATGCCCCGTCGTAGCCTCGTCACTACTTCATCGAGGTTAGGCTCGGCACTTACTAGTACATGGGATCGGTTGTACTGAAACTGCACTCTGCACTTCTTGTGCATATCCAGGTAAAGGTCAGAGCTGAGATCGAGCTAGAGCCCGTACTATTCGCACGAAAACACGAGGTAGATCCTTTGGCGTCCGCAGATTCCTGGAGTCTACTCTATATTATCTAGATTATTGTTTTATTTGATTCAAAACTACTATACATTATTTCTTGAGTCAATTACTAGTAGTATTCTTTAGTAGTTCGTGAATTGTGACTCCAAACCCTAGGTAGCTAGATATTATAATTAGCATCGAGTTTCATTTTATTATTTCTCACACTATTCGACATTTGTTTATTCGAAAATTTTAGATTTACAAATTTAATTGTTTAAATGTTGAATCTCTCTAACATTGGCTTGCCTAGCAAGTGTGGTGTTAGGCGCCATCACGATCCCGAGGGTTGGAAATTTCGTTCATGAGCCTCTAAGACTACATAAATGTCATATAGGTCGGGACAAGCCCCCCCCCCCCCCCCCC